>LBNU01026328.1:11876-47582 GCA_014162995.1 Artemisia annua | reverse complement strand
TCTCCGAGATGGACTTGTTTTTTAAGATCTCCACCAAGACTTGTTTTGACAGGTGTGCAAAGCTTGTAGATGCGATCTTACTCAGTGCATCCGCTTTTTTGTTTTCCCCCTGAGGAACTTGTTTAATAGTGAACCTGTCAAAACCCTGGATTAGCGACTTGGTCTTATCGAGGTATTGAACCATGTTATCCTCCTTGGCCACATATTCACCCAACACGTGGTTGGCTACTAGTCTGGAGTCCACATTTGCTTCTAGGTTACGTACACCCATTCGAGTTGCAATGCGTAATCCAACAATTAAGGCTTCATACTCTGCCTCGTTGTTCGTGGCTGTGAATTCAAAACGCAGTGCGTAAGTGAATTCCATTCCTTCTGGATTGGTGAGAATAAGGTCTGCGCCTGACCCATCCACGCATGAAGATCCATCCGTGAACAGGATCCATGGTTCCTGTAGCTCTACCTCGCTCCGTGGAGGTGTAGCTTCGGTGTCTGGTTTCTCGATGATGAAGTCTGCTAGGATCTGCCCTTTGACCGCAGTGCGTGGTCTGTAAGAGATGTTATATTCGCCTAGTAACACACTCCACTTTTGTAATCGCCCCGATGCATCTGGTTTGGAGATAACTTGCTTGATAGGTTGATCTGTGATCACCGCTATTGGATGCGCTTGGAAATAGCTGCGCAGTCTTTTGGCGGCAAACACTAATGCCAAGACCAATTTTTCCATTGGGCTATAGTTAATCTCCGTTTTCTTAAGCGCTTTGCTCACGAAATATACTGGTGTTTTTACTGAATTTCTATCCGTCAGTAGCACTGCGCTGACTGCTCCATGAGTCGCGGATAAGTAGACAATTAACTCCTCTCCTGGCCGAGGTGCGACTAGCTTGGGAAGCGCTGCTATAGTTTGCTTGAGCTGTGTAAAAGCTTCTTCTGCTTCTGCAGTCCAACGAAAATCTCCCTTTTTTGTACACTTCTTGAGTGTTTTAAAGAGTGGGAGTGATTTGTCCGCTGACTTGGACATGAATCTGTTTAACCCGGCTAGTTTTCCATTCAGAGACTGAACTTCTTTCAACGTGCGTGGCGAAGGAAGTTGGATGACGGCCTCTGTTTTTTCTGGGCATGGTTTAATGCCATCTGGTTCTATCAAGTATCCCATAAACATGCCTTCTGTAGCGCCAAAAGTGCATTTCTTAGGATTTAACTTCATGTTGATCTTCCGTAGTGTTCTGAATGTTTCTTCAATGTCGCGCACCACTTCGTCTTCAGTATGGCTTTTTATAACAAGGTCATCCACATAGACCTCTAGGTTGCGGCCCACTTGTTTTTCAAATGCATTGTCTACCAAGCGCTGGTAAGTGGCGCCCGCATTCTTTAGGCCAAAAGGCATCTTCGTATAACAATAGACACCTTGGCTTGTGTGGAAAGCTGTTTTTTCCTCGTCTTCTTTAGCCATTTGGATTTGGTGGTACCCTTTATATGCGTCCAAGAAACATTTAAAGGGGTATCCGCATAAAGATTCCACCTTCCAGTCTATCTCTGGTAATGGATAGCAGTCTTGTGGACATGCTTTGTTGAGATCAGTGAAGTCTACGCACATTCGCCAACTACCATCGCTCTTCTTGACCATCACTGGATTGGAAAGCCAGTCATGGTAATATACTTCTCGCATGATACCTGCGTCCACAAGTTTATGCACTTCCTCTAAGATGGCTTTTGCGCGTTCTGGAGCTTGGCCGCGCTTTTTCTGCCTCACTGGGGAATATCCTTGTCGGATTTGCAACTTGTGTTCTGAGATTGATCGTGGCACACCAGTCATGTGCTTTGGTTCCCATGCGAAGATATCCAGGTTCTTTTGCAGGAGTGTGCACACGGCGGCTCTGCCTTTATCAGACAGCGATCCTCCCAGCGATACTTGTTGCTCCGGGTAATCGGGATGAATTGCTACCTTTAGATTTGGTATTTTGGTTGCGCGCTTTTCTAGAGTGTGTATCGTCTCACATGTAACCGTGTTACATTCTCCAGGTGGCACAGCGTTATTGTAGAGGGTGACAATGCCGCCTTCTACTGGGAATTTGAGCATCCCATGTGCTGTGGACGGTACCCCGCGCATGGCTGATATTCCTGATCTTCCAATAATGCCATTGTATGGCGACGGAGACTCAATCACCATAAAGTTCATCCAAGCTGTTGTGGAGTGTTCCTTATTACCAACAACAACTGGTAGTCGTAGCTGCCCCATGGGCCATATCTTTTCTCCTGTAAAACCCGTCAATGACGTCGTGGCCGGGACTAACTGACTTTGTATCTCAGGTCGTAACCTCTTGAAACAATGTTCATACATTATATCTGCAGATGCTCCTCCATCAACATATATGCGGTGGATGTCATGGCCCCCCGCGTTTATCTCGATGGTGAGTAGTTCCGTCACTGCGTTGTCCGCAGTCAAGGTGGGGAAAGAGATTTCATTTCCAGAAGAAAATCTTTGGCTAACTTTTTGCCTAATCTTTCTTTGCCATGATTGTATCATGTAGATTGTGTCAGCCTTATCTTTAGGTGCTTTTTTCTTGTCCGCGGTCTTCTGTCTGTCTTTCCCATCCTTGATGTTCTTAACTAAGTGGTCCAATCTGCCTTCCTTCACCAACTTATCAATTAGTTGGCGCAATTGGACGCACTCATTGGTGGTGTGGCCCTTCTGTCCATGGTATTCGCAGTATCTGTTTCCCACGCGTTGCCCTTCTGGGGTGCGCATTGGTGGGGGTCTCGGGAAGTTTGCACCTTCTGTTGCGAATATCTCCCTTGGAGTTTTTGTTAATGAGGTATACTTGTCGTTCCCCCGTGCTCTCCCTTCACTGCGATAGTTCTTATTACGGTTGCTGCTCTGGTCATTGTATTGTCTTCTGGGCTGTTCTTGTGACCTGTAGTTTAGGTAGCCCTTCTTGCTATCTGCAGCGGCGGCTTCTCCTTGGATGAAGAACCTCGTGCGTTTCATGAGTTCATCAAAGGTTTGGGGAACCCTATCGTTTAGCCTCTTGATCAGTTCTGGGTTATTGATTCCGTTCATAAACCCTGAGATCTTTAGTATTTCTGGACATGCCTTAACATGTATGCATTCATCCTTATNCCTGTAGTTTAGGTAGCCCTTCTTGCTATCTGCAGCGGCGGCTTCTCCTTGGATGAAGAACCTCGTGCGTTTCATGAGTTCATCAAAGGTTTGGGGAACCCTATCGTTTAGCCTCTTGATCAGTTCTGGGTTATTGATTCCGTTCATAAACCCTGAGATCTTTAGTATTTCTGGACATGCCTTAACATGTATGCATTCATCCTTATAGCGCTCTACATAAGCACTTGTGGATTCCCCTTAGCGCTGTCTTATCCTGGCGAGTTCAACGGGGTTCTTGGCGCACTTCTTCCTCTGAGTAAAGTTCAAACGAAACGCCTTCCGCAACTCTTCAAACCCATCAATGCTTCTTCGTGGAAGCTTACTGAACCAGTTTCGCGCATTCCCTACTAATGTAGAGTTAAACATATGACACCACATAGGTTGTGGCCAATTTTCGATTGTAGCTGCTGATTCGAAAATTTTAGGTGGTCATCAGGATCACCTGTTCCATCATAAGTTTTAACATTAGCGGGCATGCGCCTTCTCTTGTTTTCTGAGAAATTACTGATGCGTTTCGTGAACGCATCAACCTTTTGGCGGCGCCAGGGACGAGATATGTCTTCATCCTCCTGGTCGCGGTACCTTCCCCTTGATTTCCAGTGTCCCGTTTCTTCGTCCTTGTTGTTCGAGGAGTCACTTGGGGATGGACTCATACTTTTTCGGCCCTTGTGCCTACTATCATCGGAACCCGAGCTTGATCTTCTGCGGCACTTGCGCCGACTATCATCAGAATCTGAGCTTGAAGGGCTTTCACTTGGGGAGTATCCTCGCCCAAGTCTATCGTGGACTCTGCGCCTACCATGCCTAGCGTGGGCATTGGTACGCCATTCATCATCTTCACGCTCCTCCAAATACTGTGAGTCAGTTTCTTCATCATCTACCACTTTTCTTCCGATCCTAGTAAATACTGGGTGTCGGCGACTATGCCTCTCGCGCCTCTTATGGTGGCACGGTGGAGATGCTTCATCATCAGGGTCGAAGTTAAGTCGGGATTGTAGGCTCTGGTTTGACCTCTTTTTCGCTTCTTCCCGCATGAGAGCAGCTAGGGTTTCATAGTTTTGGGACACGAAATCGCTTGGCGCTACTTCCGGCGCGACTCCAGTAAGTGCGCTGATGTCTGTCTCCACGTCAGGGCCCCTGTTTCGAATAGCCGCATCTGGCGGCTCGGTAGGGTTCACTTCTGGTATTGTTAGGGGAGTGCGCTGTAGATCTTCCACGCCAGTACTTGTCGTAGTAGCGTGAATAGTTCCCGTAAGGGGTCCTAGGCGCACTGGTTGTTCCAGATCTGAGTCTGATCTTTGATTCCTAGGCGCATTGGTTGTTCCAGTGGCCTGTTTAGGAGCTGCATCACTTTGCTGCTTTTTCCCATGTAAGTTGCCATGCGTTTTCTTCGCCTGCGGAGTCCGCTGGTTTAGGTTTCCGGAATTTGTCATTCTAGTAGTTAGCAGAATTCTTAGTGTATGGTCCCACGCATGGCGCCACTTGTTGATACAAAAGTTGGGCGTTCCTTGTTTGAGTATCAATTAGATCTTTAATGCTTGAGACCTGCACACCAAGAAAGCAAAGAAACATCGTTAGGCTTATCGTGGGATTGTCTCCCACGATTATCCTCCTACGTGAGAGTAAGTAATCGGTTTTTAGGGTTTGTAGAAGAGTTAGGGTTGTGATATCGTACCTCAATGAGAGCCGTGATGCCCCTTATATACACACGAACCCTCGTAGGTTTCGTGCTCCTTACTCCTCGGCGTATTATGCCTTATCCGGTCCATTGATCTTTATCCATAAATAAAAGATCCTTATCAAGACCATAAATAGGTTAGGCTTTGGGCTTTCGTGAGCCCAAATCCTTATTATGATAGCCCACGCATAGTGGGCTTAGTATTAGTATCGTTTGCCCCTCGGGTTCATGACCCGAGTAGGGACTATACGTCATCATTATCTATATAGTACAATTCTCCATAGACCTCGAGACTTTCTTTTTTATAATATATGTATACAACGTTTGTTTTATATAATATACGGATTCCGAGACTTCTTTTTCTATATAGTACCACGTTTGTTTTATACAATTCTCCTAAACTTGGTATCTAATAGTTTGATATAAAAGAATTTACAAAAACCTTGAAGTCAGTCTACCTATACGTTCTACATAAAACTACACATTGTATTACAAAATCGGTAAACACCCAGCCGCAACGCGGCGGGTACAACCAACTCGTTTATATACAAAAAATATTACAACTATCCTATTATAAGAGTATAAGGTGTCATGTAGAGGTTTTGCCTCACTTGAGCCTTACGGGGTGTCACCTTATTTCAACACACCCACTTCAAAATACTCTTCATTCACAAGTAACTTCAATCTCTTCACTTGGCCCTACCCACCCAAATTTTATTTTCTTTTCCATATTTTCCGAACAAAACTAAATTCATTTGAGGAATATTTACAAATGAGTGAATGTTGTGCATATGCTTGTTTCATAGTTTTTGTAAGTGCATTATTGATTTGTATATGCCCAAGTTTTGAAGAAAATCCGGCTTAAATGTCATTCAAAATTTATATGCAATGCATAAGAGGGCTCATGGGTTTCCGGGAATGCTAGGAAGTATCGATTTTATGCACCGGTAATTTGTTAGAGGTGATAAAAATAATCCAACTATTATATAATGATTGAAGTTGTGGTGTCGTACGAGTTGTGGATTTGGCATGAATTTTTTGAGGTAACGGGTGCGAATATCATCTTCATAGGATTTTGCAAGTGTTTCTTGAAAAAGCATCCTATTTAATTCATCTTGTATGGCTTGATCTTCATCAGATACTGTTTTACTTGAATCAACAGTATCTCGCTTATCAGCAGCAGCACCTTGTTCTTTGTCAGCATCTGTAGGACTATGATTGACACCATGAACTATGAACTGTGTATTTTCATCTTCTGAATGATCAACTTGATTCTCCTCCCTAACAGGCACATAGTTCATCGAAGTAGTCAAAATATCAAGATCAAACATCCAATCAGGACCTTTACCTTTCTGATTTGGTTGATCTTCAAGGAATTCAACATGAAGACAGTCTTGAACCTTCTTTGTAACCTTGTTGTACACCCGAAAACTTTTACTGTTTGTAGAATAGCCCAGAAGATATCCTTCATCAGACTTACCTTCAAATTTTCCCAAATTATCAATGGTATTAAGTATAGTAAGAGGACATCCAAAAGGTTTCATAAAGCTAACACTAAGTTTTCTGTCCATCAATAACTCATAGGGTGTCTTCATCTGAGGTTTTGTGATAGAAACTCTATTCAAAACATAGCAAGCAGCACTTACTGCCTCAGCCCAAAATTGAATAGGTAAGAGTGAGTCTGCTAACATGGTCCTTGCAGCTTCTATCAAAGTTCTATTCTTCCTTTCTGCAACTCCATTCTGCTGAGGAGTTCTAGCAATACTGAATTCCCTCTTAATTCCTTTATTAGCACAAAAATCATCCATAAGCTTGTTCTTGAACTCAGTCCCATTATCACATCTAATACCTTTAACCTTATGTCTTAATTGATTTTCCAAGGAGATGATTAAATCATGAATGACATCAAAAGTCTCATCTTTGAAACCCAAGAAAAAGACCCAACTAAAACGACTGCAATCATCTGTTACAACTAAGCAGTACTTCTTCTTGTTAAGGCTTAAGACAGACACAGGTCCAAATAAATCCATATGCAACAGCTCCAAAGGTTCCCTGACTGTTCTTTCCCCAAGTTTCTTGCATGAAGCCTTGTGATGTTTACCTTTCTTGCAGGCTAAGCATGAGTGATCAGTCTTGAAAATTTTGGAAGGCAAACCTCTAACCAAATTGCCTTTAGCAAGCCTGTTTATATTCTTAAAATTTACATGACCTAGTCTTCTGTGCCATAGATGTGCTTCTTCCATAGATGCCTTTGCTACCAAGCATGTAGCATTCTCAGTAGATAGAATATTTTTCATATCAATGCTGTATACATCTTGTTTCTTGGTGCTCTCAGAATCACCAATTTATCATCATCAAACTTAAATTCTGGGGACAGTATTAGACATTCATTATCAAGGAACAAGACTGGATAGTTTTTGTCACAAATCTGAGAAACTGATAGAAGATTGAACTTGAGTTCTGGAACATAACGAACATTTTCAAAATCAATCTTCCCAGTCTTGATTGTTCCTTTACCAATAATTCTTCCTCCAGAAACATCATCTCCAAAAGCAACCTTGCCTCCAAAATATGACCTAAAATTTGACAGAATCTCCTTGACTCCTGTCATACTACCAGAGCAACCACTATCAACAATTAAATGATCTTTAAGTTCCTCTTCTGGGTTGCCCTGCACAAGAATAAGAAAGTTAGTTCATCTTAGGAACCCAAGCCATTACTGACTTGTGTTCCCCTTGTGGAGTTACATACTCAAAATTTTTAAGTATGTAATTGCCACTGTTTTTATAAACATGATCAATAACTTTCTTTTGTTCAAAAACAGTATTTTTGTCCCCTGCAACAGTTGTTACTTCACCCACATTTGCTGAAAGTACTGATTTGTCCCCTGCAGTACTTCCCTTTTTGACCCATATTTGTTTAACTTTGGGAGTAGTGGTCTGTGGTTTAAGTACTCTATTGCTAGACTGCTTAGGTTTAGGTACCCATATTTGTTTTACTGCATTTGATCTTACATTAGCAGTACCTTGAGGTGTTGAAGGTTTCCTAACAGTCTTTTTGTTATGAACTGTTTTTGATTTACCAGTACCTTGAAAGGACTGTCTTGTAGGTACTGAGGGTTTGAAAAAATTCCTTTTCTGTTGAGGGTACCTAGGTGTTGTAGCAAAATTACTATGGTTGACCCTTCTAGAATAGTTCCAAACTGGTTTGGGTGAAACTGGTTTAGTTACTGGTGGCCTATGTTGAGCAGTGTTGGGCTTTGGGTACTGACTTAAGTACTCTGAATGTAAGTTACAATCTTTGATCAGGTGAGTGGGACTATAACAAACAAAACATAGCTTCTGATTCATGGACCCAAATCCTTTTCTATTATGATAATAGCCTATACCAGAGTGACCTCTAGATGAAGAATGAAAAGAGTTTCTAAAATCAGCAGTATTTTGAAAAATCTTTTGTGAAGGTACTGCTGAATGATTAGCAGTCTTTTGATAAGGTACTGCTGGTTTTTGAAAAGATTTAGTAGAACTCTTAACATTTACATTGTTCCCTGATTCCCCAGTATTCCCATGATTCCTAAGAATTTCAACTGTGACTTTAGATGAATCTGGATTAGATTGACCCTTAAGTTTATTTCTAAACTCTAGATTGTCTACTCCATAACAAGAAACATCTGTCCTAGGTGGTTGAAAACTTCCAACACTATGAGGAACTGCATGATATCCTTCATCCTTTTTAAACACAGGTGGTGTGGGGCTTATGGGTTCATCATCACTAGATGTATTTTCTTCAGTACATGTTTCAAATTCACTAGTGGAGACCTCTTCTGAACTACCTTCTTCCCTATTACTAGATGGATTCTCATCTAGGCAATTATCTTCATCACCATATCCTAGACCAGTTTTAATATTTGTCCTTCTCTGCTTTTCACAAAAACTAGCATGTGTGAGACCAGCCTCATTCCAACTAGCAAGTTTTTTTAACAAATCATCCCTTTCTTTAGTGAGTTTTTCAACCTCTGATATCTTACATCCTAACTTCCATTCACTTAACTTTAATTGATAGTCCTGTTGCTGATATTTTTCAGCCCAAGCTACTTCATTTTCCTCATGAGTGATTATCTTAGCTTCTAAGTTTTCTAAGGTCAATTGATAACCTAAAACTTCTGACCTAGCTTTATTATGTTTATCTCTTTCAGACACATAATCAGTAAGAACCTTTTGATAAACATCACTACACTTAGAACATACCTCAGTAGTATTAGATGAAGTGGATGAGGTGGCAACCAAAGCTAGCAAAACAGATTCATCTTCATCCTCCAAGCTCCAATCACAACCTCCAAGCTCTCCAGCAGAGTATCCTGGTTCTTCATCAAAAGCTGCACTCCAGTCAAATTCCTCCATGGCAGTCATGCAGAAAGTTACTGGTTCATCATCAAATTCATTACTCCAGTCAACCTCAGAAAGGTTTTCTTGAGCCACCAAAGCTTTTGGTTTAGAGTCTGGAAGCTCCTTGAGTTCTAGTTTGGGTTTCTCAGCCATCTTGTTTGCTTGGTATTTTGCAAACCTACATTCCCTTGCAAAGTGACCAGTCTTTTGACAATTAAAGCACTCAATTTTTGACTTGTCAAATGCAATTCCCTGTTTGGCTTTGAAATCAATTCCCCTTCCTGTCTTCTTCATGAACTTTTTAATCCTTGCAGTGATCATAGCTACTTGCCATCTGATATCAATTTCTTCCAAAGAATCTTCTTCAATCTGCAACAAATCTTCTTCATAGGTAACAGGTAGAGTGGCTTGTTGAGCAAAGAATGAGCATACAACTTCATCACAGTTGACTGTTGGTGAAGCTGATTGAGTGGGAAAATCTCTACTAGGTGTAGAAAGCACAGTTGTTTCACCAACAGTACTTTGTGAATGATAAGCAGTACTTTTGGTAGAAGGACTGCTTGTTTTGGTAGATGACACAAAAGCAATGTTGTGTGAGAGTGAACTAGTTTTCCCAGTTGTTTCTTGCTCATATACCTTTAAAGTATTGTAGAGATCATCAAAGTCCATGGTAGACAAGCTGGGTTGACCTCTGATCATGGTAGCAATAACATGCCAGGCAGATGGCAAACTTCTTAGAAACTTCAAGTTTGCATCTTCAGAAGATACTGAGACATTATGAATTTCTAGCATGCTTAGAAGATTTTGAAATCTTTCATAAGCAGAGTCAAGGCCTTCTCTCTCTCCAACAGCAAAGGTTTCAAACTGCTGCTTCAACAAACTGGTATGCATCTTCTTGGAAGCTTCATTGCCTCCAAATCTGGTCTTGATAGCAGCCCACAACTGTTTTGCATCCTGAGCATTATGAAACTTAAGTAGATGACTGTCAGGTATGGCAGACAGCAGTATGTTGAGAACCTTGTCTTGAGCCTTCTTGACAGCAGCTGGTAGAGTAGGTTTAGGTGGTTTTGGTTGGCCTTCAACATGCACAGGTTCTTCTAAGACTTGGTTGCCATTGACAATGATATCCCAGAGAGAGGAATCAGTCATAGCAATATACTGCCTCATCTTCATGCTCCATAGATCATACTCTCCCTTCTTGACAATAGGAATGCGAACTGTGGTGATGGAAGTCATCTGAGGGGTTTCGGATGTTGACATCTTTGTTGAGTTGATTTAGTTTAAGGTATAGGGTTTCTTCTTAATCAGAGTTTCCACACAAGCTCTGATACCACTTGTTGGATCGTTATACTCTGACCAAACTATTATATAGCTTGTTAAGGGTTTAGTAGCCTTGGATAAATCCTAATCTACTAACAATGAAACACTGAATTACTCTATTAAGTATGCGGAATTACTTAACAAAGCTAAGAAGAATTAACCAAACTTTGATTATATTAACACCTTAAATCTGCTTGTAGAATGCAGACTATTACAACTCTAACTTATCTCTAAATCGTATTCGTAAAACTCTTATCTCTAATGCCAACCTAGGGATCCTTTTATAGGCACAAGGAAAACCCTAGTCGGTTTACATAACTTGAACAACAAGTATACAATCTCTAACTATAGAATATTCTAGATTACATAATATTCTAATATATCCAGTCTTTATCTTCAAGCAGTACTTTGACTTATCAACGAGCAGTACTTTGATCACTTAGCAGTACTTTGACTTTAATACTTCAGCAGTACTCTGAAGAGCAGCACTTTGATATCCAGCAGTACTTTGATCTTTTATACCCCAACAAATAGTGTGTTTGATTCACGTTCTTGTACACACGTACTAATACCAAGTAATAGATTATGCAAGTAATAAACACAAAACAATATTTTTGTTTGCACAAAAATCGAATCCCTTATGTAATAGGGGTGTTCGACCGGATTTTGGAACAAGGAAGAGAGAAAGAAAACTTTAGGGTATTGTGTGTGTACAAAAGGTAGAAAACAATGACCCTTAGTTTTGCTTATATACTAATTGTAACTTGGTGACCAAATTTGGGAGGTTTAGGGTTTTTAAACCCCCCCCCCCCCCCCCCCACAAGGGCATTCCGGATCTTTCTTGTCATCCAATTTTACAATCTAATCCTTTCCTTATTGTCGTTTAACAATCGTTAGTCCTTTACCGTTAAATACTAACTATCGTTAAATATTTTGTGGATAATAATTAAATATAACATTTATAATTAATTATTATTCAATTACTCTTCATATGTAAAGTGTGCAATCGGTTGCATAGTCTATAATCGGAGCTTGACGATATATCATGAGAGGGTCAAAAAAAACAAATCTCATTAGGAGGACGAAATGTGTAATTTATACTTTTTTTACCATGCAAGACACAACAAATATACACTAATTGACAAAATTGTGGGAGGGCCATCACCTTCTCATGTCTCTTCGTAGCTCCGTCGGTGTCTATAATAGATTAATGTAACTAACATAAAAGAAATTAGGAAAATATGGTGAGGATCGACAAAAACTTATTACTACAAATCAACATAAGCTTATTACTGATAATTACTTATTCATATGTTATTCCATTATTAGCAAGAATGAATCAACATAAACTCATGATTGCTTTAAAAAGGATGGATATCGTTTATTATCTTGATTTGAAGTGATAAGAGTTCACAAAAAAAATTAAAATACTTCCTTTTTACGAATTATTGTTTAAGTATCCATTAACCCTATCCGTAGTCATATGTATAGTAAAATAAAGAGACTTATATTTGTGAAAACTGTAAAATTGATTCAAACATATACAAAAATTCTCAAAAAATTTCATAAGATATAAGACGTTGGTAGATAAAAAGATTGTAAATGAAGTTTTTTTAAAAGAGTATAGTTTCGATGTAAAATAATTGTGAAAAAACAAACATTGCGCATTAAAATTTGGTAAAATCGGCATTTTTACATCAAAAAATTGTTTTTGAATCAAACTTCATTTTATTTTATGTATCAAAATTTTATTGTGCATCAAAATATAACAAGTTAAAAATTTTGTGCATCGAAACTTCTTTTGTGCATTAAATTTTGTTTTTTTGCATAAAAAAACGTATAAAACTCAATTAAAAAAAAAGTTCTTTACAAATTTTTACGCACCACCATCCTCTATGTTAGGTACGGGTGAGCAGAAAACAAAAAAAAAAAAAAAAAAAAAAAAAAAAAAAAAAAAAAAAAAAAAAAAAAAAAAAAAAAAATGACCAAAGCTAAAAACTGATGGTTTAGTTTTTACCTTTTCAGAAAATTTTGGTTCGAATTTGGTTTTTGGATAAAAACCGAAGCTCGCCGATTTTTATTATGCAATAATATATATTTAATATAATATAAGCTTTACAAATCTATATCCATGCTTAGGGCGGATTTAAAATCTATTTGTCTTTAACGTTATGTGTGTTTATTCGACAATATATCAATACGTATACGATAATAATAATCGTTCTAAGTGTGTTTGACTTGCAAGTGTGTGTTTGTCTATATGTAAAACAAAAATAATAATAAAGAATAACTCATTTTCTTATGTAAAACAAGTTTGTTGGTACAAATTGATCACGCCCAAATATAAAATGTTAAATACTAAAATAACCAAAAAACTGAACTGTAACTGATAAAAATCCCAACCGACAAAAACAGATCGGTTCGGGTTTTGGGTTTTATAAAAACCCAAAAAATCGGTTCGGTTTGGGTTTTGGCCAAAAACTGGCCCAAACTGAACCGTGCTCACCACTAATATCAGGGGAAAATATCAGAATTTTTCGAAAAGCTTTAATCTTTTCAGTGTTTTACATTTCTCACTTGTTTTTATATTTATCTCTTCCACAGTAGTCATAACTATGACTTGATATATATCATTATTAGATTATTTTAAAGTAGAAACGTTGCGTTTCCTATGGGTCTTTAATAAGTGTCGGAAGAAGATTGCATAATAAGATCTTTATCGTTGGGTTCTAAACCTATGTTGTATTGTTAGTTATTGATCTCTTGCATCTGTTTCGAACATTTGCTCGAGTCATTTCTTACTATTGGCCTTTTCGAGAGGATAAATAAGTTTGGCATGTTTATTTTAGCTTACATTTACTTATCAACTTATTTGTTATGGTTAATTTTCATCATACACTCCTGCTGGTCTGTTGGTCGAGGTTAGGTTCTTCTATGTACGTCCTGCCACTCCTATCGAGGCAAGATCCGTCATTAGTTGGATAATCTCACCTTTGACTCGAAACCTTTTTTCTAACTTATCTTCTTGATCTGAACTTTTTTTCTGAATTATTTTATCGTTTGTGAGCTGAAAAATTACACGAACCAAAAAGGCTAACTAGTCAAAAATAAGAAGAAAAAAGAAAAACCAACATTCATTTAGTTATAGTTAATGAGAAGAGTTATTTTACATATCAAACTTTTCTTATATATCAAAAGACAAATCTTAGCTACTTATTTTCACGTTTTCTTAGCTGTATCAAAATTCAAATTACATATCACATGTGATTTAACACTAATATTGAAGTTCGAACGCTAAATATCCGTACTAAAATTGACATATTATTTGTTTATAAATAAAAAAACTTTTCATAGACGCATATATTAATTATGATTAAGTTTTGAGAAAGCTAGATAAATGTGTGAAACTTCCTCAAATTCCTATTCTGTTTGAAATACTTACAAAAGTACTACCACTTATGTTTGAAGGCAATTTTTATTATAAATATCTATTTTCTTTTTTCGGTCGATATGTAATTATGTAAACGTGGTATTCGGTTTAAAGGCCAATTCATGAAAAACGTGTACACGCAAGAGAAAAGATGAATTGCTAGCTTTTTTGTCATGTTGCATACGGTCAAGGGTTTCATTGGACGGTGTAGATTGTGTCCACACATTAAACATTGAGACTGGAATAATTGAGTAGATATTGTCTCTTGTCGATATCGATATATGAATTATAGACAATGAGACGAGGGAGAGGAGTACACCTAATAACTTCTTCACTTGATGTAATTGGTCACTTAAAAAAATGACATCATACTCGATGATAAACATCTTAGCTAGAGGTGGCAATTTTAAGACCCATGAATAAAAGTTGGGTAAAGTTGGGTAAATATTTTCATTGAGATGGGTTTAATTGGGTATTGTTAAATAATTTAGATGGGTCAAGATGGGTTTAGTGATTTTAATTAATAAATATTGATGGGCCTAGTTGGGTCAAATAATACAACCACATGGGTCTAAGTTGGATATTTACTAAAATTCTAAAAAACACTGCTAGTTTTCATTCGTTTTTTACGTTTTCGTCCGTATTTTACGTTTTCGTCAGTTTTTTACGTTTTCGACCACTTTTTACGTTTTCGTCAGTTTTTTTACGTTTTCGTCCGTTTTTTTACGTTTTCGTTTGTTCTTTTACGTTTTCGACATATTTTTATGTTTTCGTCTGTTTTTTTATGTTTTCGTCCGTTTTTTTACGTTATCGACCGTTTTTTTACGTTTTCGTCCATTTTTTTACGTTTTCGTCAGCTTTTTTACGTTTTCGTCAGCTTTTTTACGTTTTCGTCCGGTTTTTTACGTTTTTGTTAGTTTTTTTACGTTTTTGTCCAGATTTTTACGTTTTCGGCCGTTTTTTTACGTTTTCGTCAGTTTTTTTACGTTTTTGACCGGTTTTTTTACGATTTTGTCCGATTTTTTACGTTTTCGTCAGTTTTTTTAAGTTTTCATCAGTTTTTTTACATTTTCGACTGTCTTTTTACGTTTTTGTCCGATTTTTTACGTTTTCGTCAGTTTTTTTACGTTTTCGTCAGTTTTTTTTACGTTTTCGACCGGTTTTTTACGTTTTCGTCCCTTTTTTTTACGTTTTCGTCTGCTTTTTTACGTTTACGTCTAGTTTTTTACGTTTTCGTCAGTTTTTTTCGTTTTCGTCAGTTTTTTGATCTTTTCGTCAGATTTTTTACGTTTTCGTCCAGTTTTTAACGTTTTCGTCTGTCTTTTTTCCTTTTCATCAGTTTTTTTTCGTTTTTGTCAGTTTTTTTATGTTTTCGATCGTTTTTTTATGTTTTCGTCCGATTTTTTACGTTTTTGTCTATTTTTTACGTTTTTGTCAGTTTTTTTACGTTTTCGTCCGATTTTGTATGTTTTCTTCCGATTTTGTACGTTTTCGTCAGTTTTTTAACGTTTTTGACTAGTTTTTTTATTTTTTCGTCTGATTTTTTATGTTTTAAATAGTTTTTTTTTTTACTTTTTCGACCAGTTTCTTATGTTTTTGACCGGTTTTTTTTACGTTTTTGTCTGTTTTTTTTACGTTTTCGACCTTCCTTTATGTTTGTGTCCGATTTTTGTACGTTTTTGTCAGTATTTTTATGTTTTCTTCAGTTTACGTAAAACAACTGACGAAAACGTAAAAAGGCGGTCGAAAACGTAAAAAAATGGATGAAAACGTAAAAGAACTAACGAAAACGTAAAAATACTGACGAAAACGTAAAAAAATTGACGAAAACGTAAAAATACTGACGAAAACGTTAAAAAGACTGACGAAAATGTAAAAATACTGACGAAAACGTAAAAAAAACTGACGAAAACGTAAAAATACTGACGAAAATGTAAAAAACGGTCGAAAACGTAAAAAAACTGGTCGAAAACGTAAAAAAACTGACGAAAACGTAAAAATACTTACGAAAATGTAAAAAACGGTCGAAAACGTAAAAAACTGCCAAAAACGTAAAAAAAACTGGTCAGAAACATAAAAAGACTGACTAATAGATAAAAAAACTGACGAAAACGTAAAAAACCGGTCGAAAACGTAAAAAACTGGACGAAAACAAAAAAAAACTGTCGAAAACGTAAAAAACAAACGTAAAAAAACTGACGAAAACGTAAAAAGCCGGACAAAATCGTAAAAAAACGGTCGAAAACGTAAAAAAACGGTTGAGAACGTAAAAAAACTGACGAAAACCTAAAAAGACAGTCAAAAACGTAAAAAACGGACGAAAACGTAAAAAAACTGAAGAAATCGTAAAAAACTTGACGAAAGCTTAAATAAACTGATGAAAACGCAAAAATCGGATAAAAACGTAAAAAAATGGTCAAAAACTTAAAAAAACAGACGAAAACGTAAAAAAACTGATGAAAACGTAGATTCTAAGCATATGAGATTTTCTTATCTTATTACAGTACTTATAGAGTAATAGTACATTAGTACATGTATAATGTATTCTTAAATTTAAAATTTATTAATTTTTGAATAATGTCTAATGCTTAATGCCTATGCCTAATATACTTTTTACAAAGCAATTTTAAAAACACTAACAAAGAAGAATTAATATATATATATATATATATTATAGATGGAAAAATAAGACGTCGCTTAGTAAAGTGGGCTCCCCGTTTTTTTCTTGGGCTGGTAGTTGTCCGATCCGACAGCGTCTTTGGCCCAGGAACCTTCCACCGCCTTTAAAATACACAGATAACTCCCGGATATTCGGGAGTACTCTTGCATCACCGCCTTCTACAAAATTTCTAGAATCATCGCTCGGATTCTCCCCGACACTACACGGAAGTTGTTGGTTGATGTTCCGGCGAAAATTGGTTGTTGTTCCAGCGAAAACTCATCAAAAAGGTGTGTACATGCTTTGGGTTATAAGTGACTCTTCAGGTTGCTTATTTTTTTTGTTTGTGTTTTGTAATGATCTTGCATCCTTGATTAAGTAAATACTTCTTTGACTTTATATGGCAGTAGGGAGCGAAGGAGATATGTGGCAGTAGAGAGCAAGGATTGTTACCGCCTTTGATTATCAGGAGTTTAAGATTGCTTTTCGAATTAGGTAGGTCTTGCGTTTTCCGGCCAAGCTTACATAGTCTACTATGTTTTTTTTGTTAATAGGGTTAACTCAATATATGAACAGGAGCCTTGGGAAAGCTTTGCGGGTGTTTAGAAGGAGGTGATTGTTGCGTCGGTTGTCGCCGGGACAATTTCGCACCAACCTTTGAATCTAGCTTTGAGGTAATTCTGTAAACATGTTTTGATTTCATGTTATTGGATTCATCAATTTGATTTTGTTGTGTGTTGAGTTTTTGGGTGATATTTAGAATTGTTAATTAAAACGGGTTAATTAACGCATTTTTTAAGATGACATGTTACTGTGGAATAAAGATTAAGGGTATTTGGCTTATTTTTATGATTTGTCATTTGTGGTAAGTTTGTTATCATGGGTGTTTGTTAAAGCTTATTTGTAGACTTATGAACTTAAGCTTATTTGATTTTGGCTTATATTCCATAAGCCAGAAGTTTTCGCCTTATTTTGAGACTTATAGCTTATATAAGTTTATTATAATATAATAAGCTTATATAAGGCCATAAATCTCAAAATAAGCTAGAGAAGTGGGCATTATGAAACATAAGTCGAAATGAAATAAGCTAAAACAAACACCCTTTATAAGCCCATAAGTTCCAATATGAGCCAAAAAATGTCACTTTTAAAACTTAAGGCAAAAATATATAAGCCCATAAATAAGCCGAAGTCACATAAGCTCATCAGGTATGGGGGTTTGCCTTGCTGTTATTGCATTCTACTAAACTTGGGCGGGTTGGGTAACGAGTCAATAAATGTGAAGGTCACAATGGGTCAAGTACATGTGCATCACCTGCACTTCTAATTGCTGCTGCTGTTGTGGTTTGTTGCTGTTGACGTCGCGTGTTGTTGCTGCTAATGCAGTTTGTTGTACTGTATACACTATACAGGATATAAATGAGGGTTTAGGCTACAATATTTCATATAAATTTGCTCCTATGTAGCTATTAATGAAGGTCTAGAAAAAGGTTCTAGCAGTACGCTTGGAAACAACATTGGATGCCGACCTCGAATGCCAAAAGTAAGTCAGCCACGATTTGTAACACTTACTTGGTAAGGATTCGTCACGTTCATGCGATTCCAGGAAACTTACAGACCCAACACTCCACTGATTGTTATATATTTGCTCATGTTGTAGGTATTAATGAAAGTTCATAAAAAGGTTCTAGCGGTACGCGTCTCCATCACGTTCATGCGATTCCCGGAAATTCAGGGACACAGCAAGTGTGAACCGTACAGTGTCTTGAAACTGCAAATACGAAGAAACTTTATCAGTACGCCGAGTTTCATCAAAGATCGAAAAGATTCGAAGTCGTTTGAGCAAGGAATGAAGTTTCTGCATGAACGGTGGGCTGTCAGTGTTACTTTGCTTCAAGATAATATTTCCATTTACTGGTGTTTCATGTTTTCGTGCTTTTTTTTTTATCATTATGATTTTTTGTTCTTTTCTTAGGTGCAAGGAGACTAATTATTACTATGTGGACCATAAGAAACTACTTAAAACCTTTTAGCTTGGCTTAATAGTGTTGTAGCTTGCACTTAATTTCTCCAAGTAATCGGTAAGCTTATTAACACTTTGACAGTTACTCTGTTCTCTTCTTTCTTCTTCTATGAAATCCCTTGCCACTTCCCTTAAAAAAAGAAGAGTTGCATTTGATTTAATTTGTAAGCCATGGTGGTTTAAGTTATACTAATTCTTTGCAGCCTAATGTTGTTACAAGTGTTGATAAAGGGCTGTAAAAGGGAACCACTGGTTGCGGAGGAACACCGAACGCAGATGCTCTCCATCTCAGGGCAGGTGAATTAATTGGTGCCTGCTTAACCGCTTTGTTACATTATTTGCACCCTTTTTTTTCGGGCCAGTTGAACCTGTCCAGGGTTTCTTATGTTCGATTATTGTTTTTACTTTTAAACCGAAACATGTTTCGATTTTTACTTATTGGTTTATATTTTGTTCTTACAATGGTATCGAATAGTACATGACAAAAGAAACTTCATAGTTCATACTGCAGCTGACGACTTGAAGGAGGATTTATACAAAATTATTATTCAAGAACAACCTTTTTAAGTATACCCGGGTATGTTTACTTCTAAACTGAAACATTGCATTGTCGTTTACTGTGTGGCGCAAGATTAATGTGAGCAAACACTGTTTTTGGGTCAAGGAACTGTGGTATTATATTTGACAGTATATTTTTTTAAAAGCTCCTGTTGCAATACAATAAATTTATCAGTTGCATTACCTGTACTATAGTTTTGAAATATTTTCCTAGGTTTAGCGTCACCTAAAGAGGCGAAAACAAAGGAGTATCTGTTGCATTTCCTAAACACATAGTTTAGACATTGCTTCCCGAAAAAAACGCGCACATTGAGAATAAATAAGCCCCGCCGCAAGTATACTTTTGTTTGACCAAAAGTGGCTCATTTGGTTCTACACTCAAACTGACAACAAAATAGCCAATCTTTGCAGCAATATTCTGTCCTAAACAGTAACCATCAGCAGCAGCAATATGAAACAAATCAGCGTGGGTTAGGTGGTACTCGTCATTGCGTGCTCAGATGGCTAATGGTGAAAAAGGCCTCGCGTGAATAACACAACAGTGAATACGAGTCCAGGTCTGCAGTTAGATAGCTTTTGCCGTCTACATGCCTTTATATGTTTTCGTACAAAAGGTTGGAATTTGACTGTAAACCAAAAATTAATTGACTGATGTTTTGATCTTCATGTTGTCGCTTCGCATGTGTTTTATTTGTTGTTTTGATCTTTTGATTCACACCTGCAAACTCTTTGTTTCTACTTGCGTTTCTTCGAGGTGTTCTGTCAAATGTAATGCTGCATAAAAATGTTTGTTGCCATGTTTATGAGGGTAGAATATGCATCAGTAGGTTGCAAGGGTTCTTCAACGACCCGTTATCGTTTCTATCATTTTACCGTGCAAATAATGGGTAAAAAAAATACCATGCAATAATGAACCACATAAAACAACGCTCCGCCGCAACGCGGCGGATCGTCGCCCACCTCGTTTCTATATAAATGTCAAATTGTTTATGAATTACACAAGGTAAATACTTTTTGTATTTGTGCACTGTTGTTTAATAGAACCACACGGTTATTTATGCAACTAATCACACGGTTGTTTAATAGAATCTCTATTAAAACACACTTTTTCTACTCTTGTGTTTAAGCGCACTAACAAAGGAGAAGACTTTTTATATGTTATAGTTTCCAAAAAATTATCCTAATTTCTACTATATCTATACTACATATAAAGAGTGCAATATTTTCCTTAAAACTTAAAAAAATTAAAAATGAGTAATGTGTTATATCTAAAATACTCGTTGAAATTTCGTTTTATTTTTATTTTTATTTTCCTACATTAAAAAGTTTGACTCGTCTTTAAATATGTTGTTTTATGACCATAATTAAAAAGTTTCCAATGACATATAATACGTAGTATATATATTATTTCAGTTAAATTATCGTATGCTATAACATTTTTCAAATATATTTTGATTATTTTACATTGTATGCATAAATATTACACAAAATACTTAACCAAAATATCTCAGTTATAATTATTTGCTGCTATAAAGTCTCGTCGTTATGCACAATACTCGTCTAGTTTAAGTTATCGAGGAGGGTGATTTGTTGATTCTTGTTTAAGTTACTTACTTGAGGAGGGTGATTTTTTGACTCGTATGTACTTGGTTTAATTGAAGTATTTTCATGAGCTACCATTTATGACCAATTCCAGTTATGTATCTAGCATTGTTTGAACTTTAGGGTTTGTTCGGTAGCAAGAAATGAAGCCAAAGAAATGGAATTAGTCACATTTCCATTGTTTGGTTGTCAAAAGAAATTTGCAAAGTTTTCAAGATCGGGATCCTACCTATGATCGTTTTCGTCTTTGCAAGATCGTGATTGTAAGATCGGATCGGGATCTTAAGATCCTACTATAATGTCATTTTCTTAATGTTTTTGTAATATTATACAAATTTACAAATTATTATATATCATAAACACAAAATTATATGAATGTTTCATTGAAATGTTGTCCTAAATTATGATTATGAAATGTTTAATAAGATTAACATGTTGTTTTTTAAATTCTTCAAAAAATAATCTAGAAATTTGCAGTTTTCTAGTTTGTTATACGAGAAAAGTAGGATCGGATCGGATTAAATCCTAATATCCTATGGTCAAGATCGGGATCCTATAAGATCTTAAGCTTTCAAAGATCCTATGTGTTAGGATCATAGTTTTCAACTATTCAGTCAAGTCTCGGTCATTTCAATAAATGTAATAGGTTGCTAGTATTATCACTTTCATTTATGTTTTAGCTTAATACTCGTATGGTTATAAGACGAGTCCAATAAGTGTCCAATGGGCCTCAAAGCCCATACGTCTAGATGATAGGAAAGGAAGGGAGTGTTGCCCTATCCTCCTCCTATATATAGAACACTATGTATCACTTAACGTTTGTTGGTTAATTTCATATCTTAAGGAAACTCTTGTTCTTTCATCTTTCATATTGTTCTTAATCAACCAAGTCTATTTCTCATCTCATTTCTTTCATTTGAATACTTGTGTTTACTAATATGGTGACCTAACAATATGTAAGATTCGGATCGTTTTTGCTTTGCGGTATCGTAAAATCGTAAGATCCTAAGATCAGGATCGGGATCCTGACAACCATGGAAATTTGTATTGCGGAGAAATTCGATTCTCCAGAAATCACTTTATGTGTAAACTGATTTCCATCCCTAATTGGAAAATTAAATTCTCCGTGTCCACTAATTTTGGTCAATGGTCAAAGGTTAAAAAAACAAGAGGTTATAAAAAGCTTTTATCATGTGGCTCTCACATCCTCGCCATTATTAGGCTACTCACAGAAGGAGTATACGATCGACATTGGGGATCGATTTCACTCGATCGTCCTTATTAGAGTGAGTCGGTCGCTGGACGAAAAAATGCCAAATAGGTCGGGGTCACGACCGAAACTTATTTCCATTTTTTTTACTTTTTGATCCATATTAAATGCAAAAGTTAACGTTAGAAGTAAAAAAAAAAAAAATCCTAACGTTGAGTACTAGCCGTTTGGAACAAAAAAAAAATAAATAAAAAAAAAAATATTTTAAACAACCTTATTAATAAACAACATAAACACACTCCAATCACAAATCTCATTTCAAACATTCTCTATATCTTTTCACACCATGAATTCTTTCGAGATATTTTTTGCCGATTCGTCTTCGGATGATGAAAATGAAGTTAGTACAGAGTTTTTGATGTTTGCGGAAGATTGTTGGGAGACTTATCAAGCGTCACAACCTAAAGAAACACGAAACCAAATTAGTAGGGATCGTTTGGGTGCTCATGACCGTTTAGTGAATGCTTACTTCTGCGCTCAACCAACATACGGCGATCAAGCATTCCATGATCGTTTCCAAATGAGCCGAAGACTAGTCACACGAATTGTTCGAGAGGTAACCGATCATTCACCTTATTTCCAACAAACTCCTAGTTGTGCGGGCTTACTTGGTATTTCTCCATTGATGAAGTGTACTTCGTCAATTCATCAATTGGCATACGGAGTCAACCCTGATATGCTTGACGAATATGTGCAAATGGGTGCGTCAACAATTCGTGAGTGTCTCTATAAATTTTGTGAGGTCATCATGGAGTTATATGGTCCAGAGTATTTGCGAAAGCCGACGGTTACTGACATTGACAGTCTCTATGAGCATCACTATCGAGTTCATGGGTTTCCTGGGCTGATAGGAAACATTGATTGTACAGATTGGCCGTGGGAGAATTGCCCACATGGTTTAAAAGGTCAATTTTGTAGGGGTGATCACGGGAAAACTCCTTTCATTTTATTGGAAGCGATCGCCTCCCAAGATTTATGGATTTGGCATGCGTTCTTTGGTGTCACCGGGATGAATAATGACGTAAATGTTTTACGTGCATCACCTCTTTTCAATGATCTCAAAATGGGGAGAGCACCGGATGTGAAATTCTTTGCTAACGGCGTGCCTTATAAACGGGGATATTATCTTGCTGATGGGATATATCCGGAATAGTCTGTTATTGTGAAGTCCATTAAAAATCCAGGGACGCATGATCACAAGCGTCAATTGTATAAGAGGATGCACGAAGCAGCAAGAAAAGATGTGGAACGTGCTCTTGGTGTGCTAAAGAATAAGTTCCTAATGATTAAACATCCGGCTAAAGGATTTAACAAAAAGCGTCTTGGACATATTATGTACACATGCATCATATTACATAATATGATAATTCAAGACGAAGGGCGGGCGATATCTCCCGAATTCTTTCCAGCGGAGCAACACCGTTCTTATGATCCCTTAAGAACGCATGAGGAATCGTTGGAAATTACTAGGGAGATATGCGACAAAACAACTCATCTTAACCTCAAAGCCGATTTGGTGGAAGACATTTGGCAGCATCATAATCCAAACTAGTTTAGTCGTTTTATTATCGTAATGTTTTAATGTTATTTGGATTTTATTGTAATGTTTTTATTTTATTTGAATTAATATGACGTTTTAGTTATTAATGAAATTTGAGTTTGTGTTAAAAATGTTTTTTTTTTTTTTTTTTTTAAAAAAAAAGAAAAAAAAGAAAATTGAACTTGGTCGCCCTTATTGTGGCACCCAATCGCCTGGAGGTTGCTGGAGAGAGAAAGCTCACGTGGCAGGGAAAAAGAGGGGGATTGTGTCGCCTTACTGTGAGTAGCCTTAATTCTTTTGATACTTGATGCTCTTGCTTAATTCTTTGATACTTATTAATACTCGTTACTCAATCATGGCAATCTAACCGTTCTGGCGGGTGTGATGAACTTGACATATTTCTTACTTCAACCAAATATCTCATTTTCATAGGTATTGTAGGCGTATGAAGGCTAATTTAAATTTAATTATTTTAGGTGTTCAGTAATTTTGTAAGAATATTGTTTTAGACAAGTAGTTTGGCACGCAACTTTAGATTCCATGTTTCTAATCATGTGATTGTGGTTTGTGTGAGGGTGGTTACGAAAGATATAAATTGAACATGAGATGGCAATTGTTAAGTCACTTGATCTGCTATGAATTGAAGATTTGAAGGTGGTGTTCAACTGGGTTTTGTTCTTTCATATCCCAAATGAAAATATAATGAAACAATTCCTCATTTCTCAAGTGGATTTCTTAAAGTTATCAAACAGTGAATTAGAAATTCTCAAGTCAATTTCATTTTCATACATTTCTATTTTTTATTTTACTGAATTTCTCTCAACTTAACGCTTGTAAGGATGTTAGATTCTTTACCACAAGAACATTTGATGATGCTTAACTATCATATTCAATTGTGAGATTATATAATTAAACTGATCATAGTGAATTTAGCTCGCCTGGAATATTTATCATATCAGTAAATGAGAAGAGCAAGAGACGTTTACGCACCAAAGCGAACGAATATACTTCTTTGTCACTTAAATATTTCAAATAAGCAAGGATCACAACTTAATATATAATGCATGGATGCCAATTGAATTTGAAAAGCATGTAAATCTGTGGCTTGGTAAAATATGAAAATTATTAAAATACAATAATTGACATTTCAATTGAACAAAAAACTTGGGTATAAATGAAAATATAAAAAGTTTTATTTCTTTTCTTTTTCAAACTTTTACAACTTTCTTACACCATCTATCTCACAAACATTATCTCATTTTTATATCCACGAAACTTGAACCTATAAGCTCTTAATTGTTGGCTTACTCACATACAGCTGAATCAAATGCTTTTGTGGTTTAATCAATCTAATAAGTAATAACAATGTGGTTTTTCAATATTAATTTACACCCATCAACCTCGAAAATTATCAAAATCATCAACAAACTGATAAGATAACATTTTAAGTTTAAAAATAATCAGATGAGGAAAGGCGTTATATAAGATGTCAAACAGATATCAAAAATGCAAATACAGTAGTAAACTTTTATTAATATGATTGTGAGATGTTAACAAATTAATGTAAAAAGTTTGGTTCCGTATTTGGTTATTTCAGTTAGGACCATTTATTTGGGCTTGATCCCGAGCAGTGCATTTTTTCAGCCCAAACTATTATTATTTTTGTTTTTTAGAACTTTTTTTTTCTTCAGCTCTAGCCAAACTTATGGTTTTCATGTTTCCTTGTTTGAAACACATATTTTGGGTGAATGAGCACCCAATCTTTTACACCTCGAGTATAAGAGATTTTTTTATTACTTGCAGAATTTTTATTTATTTTTTATTATTATTTTTAATAAAATTACTGTTTAAATGTTTTTAGTTGTTGTTAGTTGTTACCTATAGTCCCAAGAAGATGTGGATCATGCATTTGCGATCATAAAAAAAGTGGAAGAACCAAAAAGAATACAAGAAATGGCATTATTAGAACCAAAACTTGCTATGCAAATAAACACTTATTAGAAACCAATATTTGTATCTACCTTAACTTATCATAACTTTTGTTCCAAGCCAGGTGAGAATAGAATATTAATCTCACGATATCTATGGTTGTGCAAATAATCTGAAAACCTAACCCAACAAATGATGTTGTGTTACAGATTATGTTAATACATTTTCTTACCGGGTTTATCTCTCGTTATTGAAACAAAAACATGCAATTCATTGATAAAACAGGATCAGTGATAGCGTTTTTATGGTGTTGTGTTAATTTATTAGACTAGTGACAATTGATTCACTAGTAAAAAAAAAACTATTCACTTTTCATGGCAAAAGCGGACCACCGATGATCAAACGATCCAAAACTGATCAAAAACCAGGATGCCAAACAATTTACAACTGGACTACTGGAGACTCGAAAACCGAATGGTAGGTATTTGTATTCATTCATGAACGTATATGATACCTCCCAGTCATTCGTTGCCCCTTATTAAGACCTCGTGGTTCCAACCAAGGACAATTGATTCCACTGTTTCTCTTGTTCCATTTCAAACGGGCATGTGGGTGAACGGTGATATGTTTTGGTAAAAAAGTGGTCAGCGGTATAATTATATGGAAATGATTTGCGCACTTTTGAATTTTATTGGCACACTCCAATTGATGCAATAAGTAGTTATACATTATATATAATCTACTTTAATCGATTGTACATTGGAGTGTCAATACAATTTAAAAATGTGCAAATCACTTTCCATAATTATATAATTATTGATGTGGGAGCTAGTCAATCCTACACACTTAATGCTCTTGAAAACGAAACTAAAATGGTTTCTTGGAACAAAAACCATTTATTTACTTATTTATTTATTTATTATTATTATTATTATTATTATTATTATTATTATTATTATTATTATTATTATTATTATTATTATTATTATTATTATTATTATTAATTAAATTATTATATTTATTGAAATATAATAATTTTACACAAAGTTGGATGGGAGTCTTGACACAAGCTGTGCTCTCACCCCTTTCTGAATACAAAAGCTTACTCTATGAAAAATAAAAGCAACCACTCTCAGCATTTTCGAGTGGCTAATAGAAATAGACTTAATACGTGCGAGTGTGTCCAAAGCCTCCGTATCGAATTCCCCGAACGTAGAAAAAGCAAATGGTATGAACTTATATATGTTGTCCTCACATTTGGACACACATTTCTTCTTCTTTTTCTCCACGGCGTTATGCAAAGCTAGCCCAGGAGCCCATGAAGTCGCCCCCCCCACCAGCCAAAAAGGAGAGATTTCCGGTCACATCCAAACACGCATCTTTACCTTAGAGCCAATTAAATAATAATAGATCTGCAGGTCGTAGCTCTTTCCCATCCAAACACGCATTATTATTATTATTATTTTTATTATTATTATTATTATTATTATTATTATTATTATTATGGTATTGATGATTTTAGTTTTATCAGCTATTTTAAGTAATATGGATTTACTAGATATCAATGCGATTTCATATTAAGCTCAGATACTAGTAAGAGAAATATGGAGTACACACTCATTTGAGTTAATATCTTTTAGACCACGACAAATACGCAGGGTCAAAGGGCTACAACCCCTTACAGAATCAAAGAGCAGCGCCTTTTGTTGGGGTCCCACTCCCAAGTGAATGGGAAGGGTCGAGGGAAAGGACCCCCTCACTGGTGTCTGGGGGTAGCATCCTCAACGAGGTTCGGGGCAACGCCCCAACCCATTGCATTTTTGGACAATTATCATGATTGTTGGGATCCAACCTCTTCTAACTGTAATAAGTAATAACTACCATCTACAATTAAACAGATGTTTGGTCTCATTTGACAAATATGAAAAAACACATAATTTTTTTTGTTTTTCTATGTCTTCTGTGCATAAAAATAGAGTGCTTTGATTGTCTTATCCCAATAGAGATTTCATGTAACCTAGACAATAAGGGTCGAAATACTTTATCTAGAAAATAGATTATACACGATTCAATCAAATATTTAAGATTATCATCACACACTAACTCCAACTTCTAACATTTAGTTCGGTTTAATTTTTTGGCAAAAGCAACATACATCGAACCGCGTCATCCCTAGTTATAAACCTCCTTTAATGAATTCAACATAAATTTTGGTTGAACTCAGATAATTTTGTCGGAAACAAACATGTTATCATAATGATATACTGTATTTGTTAAAAGAAATAAGAGCCACATTATGAAATTCACTATATGATACTTTTGTATTATTCATTCATTCATTCTTTTATAAAGTATAAAGTATAAGAGACATAAACTCCAAGACACAAACGGGCTTGGCCCGACTTAACAAAATACTTTAATCGACCATCTAAATCAATCATGTCTGGTCAGCAACTTGAGAAAGGCCGCTCCGTATATGTGACCCTGTCTGTCCAACATAAATATCAACTATGAGTAGCCTTTTTATCACAACTAACTACGCCTCATTAATATTTTTACAAGACTCGAGTCGAGCCTACGACTTTTAAATTGTCAGACAACTTGCATAAGCGAAGCGATATGCTCTTTGATTATTAATGCTCTTTAATATATCCTACCGTATGGTAAGATATATTACACAAAATTTTTGATGATCTAACCGAGCTTCAAGTCATTTCAACGTTTGGAAGGGACCTGTCGAGCAATAAAACGTTCTTTCAACGAGTCAACAGATAGCTCTCTTGTATATATTTGTAATTCCCTAGCATGACTATCCTCGTAAAGAGACCTGCGGTCTAATAGTGTGTGCTTGTAATTTAGGTTTGTGTAAAATACGGCTAAAATAAAAGAATGTTTGAGAATTTTTTAGTTTAAAGGCTCGGCATTGATTAGTTATAACTTCTAAGGTTTAAAGGTAAGGCGTGGAATGAGAGATTGTGGATTTTGAGTTGTCAATATATCAATTACAATATGGTATATATATCATTTGATTTTTTACTCACGCTTTGTTCTCAAGTCTAAATTTTAAAGAAGGGAAGGGGATGGAATGGGAAGGGTAAAGTATCAGTGTATTTGTAGTCTAAATCTATATAATATACGAAAACAGGACCAATATCCTTGCACAATAAAATAGTAAATCACCACCCACATACAAGATCTCATGTTTTATAAATGAGAAAAAATGTTTTAATTAGCACACTTTATTTTATGTCACAATATACTTATTCTATTTGTACACTATGTGTGTCATTCAAGCAAGACTTTGTTTTGTTGAAAATTCGTTTAACATATAAATTTACGTACGAAGATCATGTGCATGCCCATAATTGCAAATACGGACAAAATCACAATATAGTTGATGATGTTACATTTAACTTTAATTTATTAGTAAAGTCAATATTATGAAACGTAAAAGAAATAAGTAAATCCCGGACTTTACAGAACACTTGCACAGGATCCATCAAATTCAAAGTGACTAGCCTCTCTATGATTTTGGATTATTATAGCTTACCGGATTATCAGTTGATTGGTAAAGAGTTATTGCTTAATTACAAGATTTGAGCATGGAACATCATATTATGCTCTCAAATTCTTACTAGAGTGTCTTTCTTTGTGTTGCCAAAGATATATGCGTGACAAAAACAAATACATTTTTCGTTCCAAAATAAATTTTCGCTCTTTTAAAATAACTTTTGTTGCGCGCTGTTGAAGTAAAGATCTGCGCCCCGTCCTGCTAGCGAGATCCCTGGTTATCTGCACAAAGAAATGCGCACGTTAGCTCGCCCCGGGTTTTGTCCCGGGACCAAGCTCCGGCGTGAGAGTAAGTATGTGTGTAAGACCGAAGGGAGTGAATTAAATGAGAGTAAATGCTTGTGTGTGTTAGGTGTGAGAAATAAATATGGTTGGGGTATTTATACTACCCAACCTTGCTACCTGTGTGGGGTAGGATGTCAGTCCACTTGTCCAATGGGTGCTGAGGTAAGCCTACCTTGTAGAGTAGGTGTCAGCCCACTTGTCTAGACAAAATCCCTGAAAACTCGGTGGCGGCGGTGCACGTGCACCTGTCAGATCACTCGGAACCTTCAGTGAACAGCACGCCCTCCGGCTTGTCGTGTCCTTCGGCACATCATCGTTACGTCCGGTATGCTTACTCTCCGGCATATACGCCCTAAACCATATACTCTCCGGCATATACGCCAACACGCGCCGAAGTTAAACGAACAAACATAAGGAAACCTTGCTAATTAGTTATCCGAAGGGTGATTATCGTTTTGTGTAAAGAATTGCGATTCATTTATGTAAACGGTGATTATAACTTTGTCTAAATAATTGTTGTTATCATGATGATTGGCAATATGGCATAATGTGTGTTGTATTATTAAATGGGAGAAAAGAGTAGGTATGAATGATGGTGTCATGTAAGACTAGAAAAATACAAAATGTTTGGGGATTTCCATGGGTCCATCTTTGATTTTTTATGTTTCCTATACCCCCTTCTTTCCCATGTATCCCCACAATTCATCGAACTTTATTTTGTGGCAAAGTAGTTGATAGGTTATTCCAAACGTTATAAATGGCGCGAAGCGAGGCGTGGTGGTATCATCGAGCCTCAAGTCTTAGCGGTTAAGGTGAAACTTTTACGTTTATAAAGTGTGGTATAAAGCGGTACAAAATATAAAAATATTTATATATTTTATATTATATTTCATATATATCGAGTTTTAAAAAAACGTGACATAAGACAACATAACACGTGACGTGACGACATTACCAAATCTCACGACTTTATGCGCTTTTTAGAACCATTGTTATTCCTTTGTTTTAAAAATTAATCTTAATACCTTCAAATATGACTTATTTGACTTTTGGCTCAAAATGTGTTTAACTTTTTAATGTCATTAAGAGACGGTCAATGTTAAACGCTTTTAATTTTCAGATAATTAAGAAAAACTAGATGGCATAAAGATCTTATTAAACTAAATGGTAAGAGAATATTTTAACACCTCTTAATATCTTTTAATTTTTTCTTACTTTTGTTAAGATTTTTATATTTGGTATTTTTCATTTTTTTTGCTACTTTTTATTTTATTTTAAAGTTTTTTTTTATCTTTATATATTGTATTAAAAGTACGTTTAAATAAAATCGTTGCATATTTTTTGTTAGATAAAAAATTTAAAAGACGATAATAATTATGTGACAACTCGTATTTTGTTCAAATTGAAAAGTTCGGTTTAGCAAACTCATATATCTTAACTCTAACCCGACTCATTTAGTTAGTCGTTTTAAAAATTCCAATCTAAACTCTGACACGTTTATTGTTGTCAAATAAACATAAAATTGAATGTTTTGCTTAAAATAAATTTTACTTTTCATTGACTATATTTTAGTTTTATTTTATTTATATATTTTTTTTTAATATTTAATAAGGTTTATTTCTCGCATGAATGCAATCATTTTATATTTAAACTATTAAAACAGATAATTTAACACATTTAGACATTTAAAAACATAAACAGTTTATTTGATGCAGATTTACGTTTTTCAACCATTTATTCAGATTAAGACTTTACAATTACACATTCATATTCAGATATTTGAACTAGATTCAAACTCAGAGTCTTTATAAAAAAACACACCATAGATTCATCATACATGATGTAATGTTGTAAACTATATATCTTTTTCGTCTCAAACTTATAGTTCATATTTATTATTTTTGGGATATTTTAAAGTAATTGTTCATTTTTATTTTAACAAATACGGAGTAAAAAGAGATTTTAGTAGAGAAAAATACTGTATTTGAATGGTTGAAAAGTGTAATGATTCTACTTTTCTTAAACTTTATAATTTTTGTACTTTTGTAACTTTTTATATTAAACTTTATGATTTTTGTTTTTTTATAATATTTTTAAAACTAAAGTACTACGTAGCATATTTTACGGAGTATAAATCAATTTGATTATGACAAGATGATCATTTCATGGTTTACAACTTTACATTGTTAAATTAAGGGCATATGAAAATATTTGGTTACTCCGTATAAAGAAATAGCTATGCTATATGCTAGTAGGCTCATGTGTTTTTCTTCAGTGGACCACAATTAATTGAAATGATAGGCACAAGCACAGAAAAAGCATAAAACACTCGTAAACACATAGAGAGGACAGTGATCTAAATTTGCTTTACAGAAAACGAAATTTGTTTTTTCGTTTCAGTTTTTTAAAGCATTTAAATATTCTTTGGGAGTTTGCAATATTAAATTTCTAAAAGGAAATTTGCATTTGTGTTATTTAAGGTGAAATTCATTTACTTACCCTAGTTTTTCAACATATTGTTTTAGGACACGGAATCACATTTTGTCGATTTTGCTCCTCTATACCCACAGTATACATATTTCTCACATGTTTACCCATTTAATTTAGAGTAAATTTCACCGTTGGTCATTAAAGTTATGCCAGATTTCATATGACATCCAAAAATGAGAATTATTGCTTTTTAATCCACAATCTCGAAAATCTTACGCCGCTGGTCCAATTTTCTAACGATCATTAGTTTCGCTCGTTATTTCGATCCTCACGTGCAGGTCACACGAGGGCTTTTTGATCCGATCACTTTTTGGTACTTATTTGTCAAACCACCTAGTTTTGTCAGCTTACTGTTCGCTATGTACTTGTCCGAACACGTGTACATTGCTTTTACATATCTCGATATATTTTGTACATATCTCGATTGCATGCAAGTGTATTCCACAATCTTTTCACTCAAATATTTCCATCATCCTCTCTCTCTCTATTCAGGTTTACTTATTTCTTTCCCAAAAACTTATGAAAAAAATGGTGGCGTGTTTGTGTGGTAAAACCGCAGTAATTCGCACATCATGGACAAATCGAAATCCAAGACATAGGTTCTATGGTTGTCCATATACGGGATCTGATTGTGACTTTATTGACTGACATGATCCGCCAATGTGTGCAAGAAGTTACTATCATCCCATGTTTATTAAGGCCAAGGAATGCTATCCAAGCTACACTAGAGGAAACAAGACTTCAAGCTGCTAAAACGAAGAAATGCTTTATCTTAAGTTGGGTTTTTTTTGTGTGTGTAATTTTCGTGTTTTTTTTTTCAGGTGAAGAAGTATAAGTTAACAGTGGGGAAGAGATTAGGTGATGGGTTTTGATTTTTTTTTTGTTAAGCTGATGTAGTTGATCACCGGCGTAATTGTTTTCTGGTTATAATATCTTAGTTCAATGCTAGCATTGATTCAGTTGTAAACTTGTGATTGTTATTGTTTTATGTGTTGCTGAAACCGTACTTTTAGCTGTTGACTTCGATTTGGATAAACATAATTAGTTGACCATTATCTCAGTAGGTTAAGTTTGCATACTAAAAGGCAACATAATGGAATTATTTAGCTTGTTGACTTTGTTCTGGTTAAAAAGTTGTAGCTAACCATTTGGTCAGTGGGTTAAGCTTGATTTTGTTTGGCATACTAAACTGAAAAACAAAGGTTTTTGCATACTGAAAGCCAACTTAATGGAACTTTTAAAGCATGTTGACTTTGTTTTGGTTAAAATAGTTGTGCTTGGCAATTTGGTCATAGGGTTATGTTTGACCTTTTTTGGCATACTAAAGTGATAAGGATTTGCATCTTTTCATACACATAATGCAGATGCAAGTAATTGGCATAAAAATGACCTAAACAAGTACAATATTGCCCATAAAAGCCTTTAATTGCATATTGTCAATGCAACAAGTTGCAATGACTTGAAAATTGCAATTGACTACCATAGTTACCAAAGTTTAACACCCACATACAAAAATAAAAGAAGTCTTAAACATGTTCAAACATCTCAAATAAGTTTCAAACACCAATCTAATCTTACTCAAGTCTTTTTTGGTGAAACAACTCTAACTCTTTTACTCTTGATCATAGATCTGCTCCATTTTGGTGAGCCAGGTGAACCAGACACCTGACTTCCACCAGCTCCAAGTCTTTTTTTCCTTATTGCACTTCTGCTCCATTTTGGTGAAGAACTTCTACTTCCACTACCAATTCCACTTTGATTTACTGATGCAGCACCAACCATTGAGCTTTGACTACTTGAAGTTGCAGCAGGATGACTTTCATTTTGTCTTGCAGCAGCAGATGCACCTGAGTCAATATGGGTTGCACCACCAACGACTGAGCTTTGACCACTTTGATTTGCAGTAGGATGACTGTCATTTCCACCAGTGTGTCTTCCATCTACATTATTAACATTCATAAAAATTGGTAACAACAAATGAAAAACTACAAAATAGTAAGACAAAGCATTTTCTTACCTTCTTTTACTCTTGCAGATGCTGAACCTTTAAATTCATCATCCAAATAAAACCTGACTCTCTTTCAAGGTCTTAAATTAGCAGAGCACCACTAGAACCATCACCACGTTTCCCTTTTCCTTTGCTTGTTTCACAACATATGTGAAATTTCTTTGTCGAAAATCAAATTCTGGGTCAAAACTGACCTCAGCAGGTCAAGGTACCCTTAAAATAGGGGATGGTACTGCTAAATTTAACGGTACTGATGCGTGTCGAAAGCTTTAAATTTATATACTAGATTTTACCAAAAGAATGACTAACAACACAACACGGGCAGTGCACCCTTTCGAGTGTAATATAGTCTAGGTAAGTCCAGGTCGTTCCACAGGATTTGTAGCAATTAACAGATTGTTTATCAAAAACAAAACCAATTTGATTGTCACATATCAAATGACCGAAACGTGTGTGTAAAGCAAAGCAAGGTAATAAACGAGCAAGAGATCACAAAGCATATCAAACTCAGAACTTATATTCATTATTATGAGTAAAGAAAAGTACCAAATTCGTTTACGAAAGTAATATGAGAACAATGAGCCGAAACCATAGTTTCTAACAAAAACAAGCACTAGTCCAACAACCCGATTACCTAAGATCAACCAACAACCCAATGCTACTGAGATGCCCTGAGAATCTATTACGAACCCCCTGGAAATCAGCATACATGTCGCCAACTGGTGTGTTTGGTAATGAGGTTTATGGTATAGGACTTATAAGGATTTGAAGTGAATCCGTTTAAGTATCAAGTGTAGTATGTTTAGGGTATGTAAGATTGGTGTTTCAGGACCTGGAAATTGTGGTGAACCAGTCGTGAGTCGTGGTGGTAAAGGTATGGTGAGACAGAGGAGAGTTCGGATCATAAGATCCAAGGATCCTCACCTAGTTCTCCTCCTCTCTAATTGATAGATACGTTTCCTGGAGCCAAATGGGTGTATTTATAGGCTAGAGAACACTTGGGGACGAAGGCAAGGAGTATATGATTGGTTAGGGAGTTAATTCTAACTTAAATGTGAGTATCAGACCCAAAAGTACGCCCAACATTTATGAAAAACCGCCGTCTTCTTGGCTTTGAAGAATTGATCCGCTGGTAAAAAGAGCGCCGCTCTTTTTACAAAGTACGCCGGTTATGGGCTGTTTCAGCCTTTGATCCAAAAATTAAAGTTGTAGATAATTCTCTTAGATTTCTGTGGCCGCAAACGGGAGGTAAAACGGAGTCCGTATGCTCAACTTATGGCCAAAACAGTGGACAGGTGTCGAGAGACCTTTAACTTGAGTTTCATTCTTCGTTTAAGCTTCATATCTTTGTTTATTCTTCCGTTTTCTCCACGACACATCTCATGAACCTACAATAGCATATTTAATCTATTAAGTATCGAAAGTTCATATAAATCATCAATATATAAGCATAAAAGCATCGATAACGCGTATAGAAATATGTATAATTTGAGTATCATCAAATACCCCCACTAGAGATGCAAATACATAACCGGTTTTTTTTTAAACCGGTGGTTTAACCGTAACCGGTTTTTTACAAAACCGGTTTTTAAAAAAACTGAACCGGTTTTTTATAACCGAACCGGTTAGACCGGTTTTTGATTTTTTCTACGGACCGGTTTTTTCCGGTTATATAACCGGTTTTAACAGTATTTTTTTTTTTTTTTTAATACATTGGCCCGTTTTACGTCGAGGACACAAAATGATCGCGAGTGAATAAATAAACAAAGCGCTTTACAGATTCAAAAGCTTTACAAAAGGTG
>LBNU01026328.1:0-11646 GCA_014162995.1 Artemisia annua | reverse complement strand
GTTCGAAGTTTTTAGTTAAATTTCGAAAAAAACGAACCCGGTAAATAACCGAAAAAAAATCCGAATCCGAACATTTATAACCGAAAAAAACGAACCGATAAAAAACCGATTCCGAAAATTTATAACCGTAAAAAACCGATTCCGAACATTTATAACCGAAAAAAACCGACTCCGAAAAAACCGAACCGAACCGAAACTGGTTTTTAGAAAAACCGGTTTTTTGAAAACCGGTTTTCTAAAAACCGAAAACCGGTTTTAACCGGAAAATTTGCACCTCTAACCCCCACACTTAAATCTTTGTTTGCCCTCAAACAAATCTAAGAAAAGAAAAATTAAAAAGAAGTTCCTATATGACAAAAGGAAAGAAAAAAAAATTTAATGCTGTGAAATTATCGAAAAATATTTTTGGTTTTTATAAGAAAGTCGCAAGAAGCCCAAGCACCCCCACACTTAAGGGTTTGCTTGTCCTCAAGCAAAGAGGAAAATAAGCTTTACAAAAAGAACATTTTTAAAAAATATTTTTGTATATGCGAAAGCAGAGATGTTTGACAATACCCAATAATTCTTAAGTTGTGTTAACATGACTAAGCACCTCACGAATAAGGAAAAGTATAATTCACTCACACTCTTTATTTATGTGATGGGGAATATAAGAAAATCACACTCTATTACTCAGACATGATTCATTAAATTACTATATGCTTGTACAAGAAACAAAACTGCACCGATGTGGCGTAAGCACCAGGTATAAATATCAAAAGAGGGCTTTTATTTGGGTTATAATGTAAGGCTAAGGGATAATAAGGGTATGGACAAGGCATGGGGAATATATACTGAAATTGGTTTAAAAGAAAAATGAAATCGAAAAATCTACTATCCCACGTTGCTAGTCACAAATCATACCACAAACCCATGATGTTATCGAATATCTCAACCTCTAATATTTCTCTAGTTGGCAAACAAACAATATGCCAACTCTTATTCATACTTCATCATTTTTATTTTTATTTTTTTTCGTATCACTTTTTTATTTTTATTTTTTTTCATTTTTTTCTCAACTCCATATCCACACAATCAACAATTCCCCCACACTTAGAATAAGCACACGCCACAAAAAATACGAAACATGAAGTCGCGACTCTTCATCTTTGTTGAAATGGCATAAAACTTACAACAAGCGCGAATGAACTATTAATCAAAAACCAACCGAACATACCAAGCAACTAGCAACCAACCGAATAGATTTTCGACCAGGGATAAGGCAAGGTTAAAGGTTATATATTTTTGTATTTCTATTTTAGTGGATGTAAGAATTGAAAAAGGATGGCTTTGCAGGTTAAACTAGGTGTATCTAGCACTAAAGGTGAGTGCTATAGAAGGGTTTAATTGGGGTGGTTAGCTAATCAGTGTAATTAACTAAATAATATGTTAAATGGGAAGGCTATTTGGGTTAAATCCTAAGTTGCCTCTTTATCATTTATAAATACCTATATCACACGAATGTGATCTCACTGCGGTCTCGTAATGATTTCAAGCACAAGTTCTAGAATCAATAATCACCGACACACTCATAAACAAAGAAATCAAGTATAAAAGACATATGCCAATATAGGCTCGAAATCCTCACATTTTCAGTGGTAATGGTTATAAATGTGCAAGTAATGAAATCGATCCTGAGTCGGATCTGCTCTATCAATCGGGACACATCTCTGAATTCAAAAACTTTATTTATTTACTAAGTTTTAATTCTTAATATATTACCCTAAGTGACAAATTTTTAAAATAGATAAGCTAAAAGGGCAAACAAAATTTTTAATCAGTTTTAAAAATGAGTCTCATGTTTCAAATTCATTTCCCTCCCACACTTAAGTTAAGCAATACGCGTAATCAGAAAATAACTTAAAAGTAGGATAAACGGGAAAATTAAATATAAGAGAAACGAGACTTCCCGGGCTCATAAGTGATTGGTTGAATTCTGGAAAGGTATAATGTTGCGCAGGATGCAAACATAAGCATGTGCATTCAACCAAATATAATCCAATCATATTATCTCCAATTATAATATGTCATCCGACCGACCTCCACTTATTTATTAAATCTGCAAAATAAACAAACTACAAGAAAACGTAAAATGATAAAGCACACTTTCGTAGGCACCACGGTTGCATTTAGCGTATGCAACAAGCCTTTAAACCCCTCGGTGTCCCGAGTGGACGAGTTATAGTCTCGTGAGGGTTTACAGCGAACACACCCACAAAGTTCGTAAAGTATATTTTTAATTTTTTTTTTTTTTTAAATTTTATTTATTCACAATTTTCTAAAAACAAAGATACTCAAAACACCACGAAATGAAAAATAAAGGCGAAAAGAAAATCTTTTTGGGTTTTCAAAATTTAAGACAAACACAAATCAAACACATAATAATTATGTAAGGTATAAAACAAATAATTTACAAAACTATTTTTTTGCAGACTAAAAAGTGCGGTGTACATCGAGTCTAATTTTTATATTATTTTTCAAAAATTCAAATAGTATCGCGGTAAAAATTACAAAAGTGCGCCGCACACAAACATGAGTGCGGCGGTTTTATTATGCAGAACAAATTTTTTATTTATTTTTATTTTTATTTTTTATTTTTCGTACTTTATTAGATAATCACACATAACACAGATATAGACATGCATACATAAACACACAAACAAAAACTAAAAACAAAAAGGAACTAGAAACTCTTTTNAAAACACATAGGACATTCGCAAACACTCAAAGGAATTTGGTTTATTTTTATACAAAAATGATTTCTTTTTGTAATGCAGGTGCAAAGTGCGACGTACTTCAGATGAAGTGCGACGTACTTCAGATGAAGTGCGGCGTACTTACTGCAAATTTTTTGATTTTTTTTTAAAACATTCACACAGAGGCAATATAAACAGAAAACTTGACAAACAAACAAAACACGTGGCTTATTATATTAACCAGAACCTGCCAAAACAAAATAAACAGATAGAAAGCAAAAATAATTTAGAAATAAAAATCTTGTTGGTTTTTCATTTTTAATGACAAACTAAATAATCACAAATTCACAAGGCGTATAATCAAATAAAATATGATTCCACATGTTTACATACCTAAGTCTAGCAGTTTGGGTTTTTTGTTACCACTGAAATTAATCAGCTAAGATGAATTCGATCACAGGACAAAAGTGCACCGGCCTTGGTATAAGAACCGGCGTACTTACAGGAAACAAGGAAGTCCGGCGGTTTTGGGTGTAAAAACCGTCGTACTTTTCAGGATTTATCTACGAATTACAAACGAGAACAGGGGAAGTGTGACGCACTTCAAGTGAAGTGCGGCGAACTTGCAGCAACAAAAGACAATTTTATCACAGATTCAAGAAATTTCAAACACACGAACACACGTAATATGCACTAGATCAAGCAAACAATCTGAAAACAACTAAGCAAATCCCCGGCAGCGGCGCCAAAAACTTTGATGCGTGTCGAAAGCTTTAAATTTATAATACTAGATTTTATCAAAAGAATGACTAACAACACAACACGGGCAGTGTACCCTTTCGAGTGTAATATAGTCTAGGTAAGTCTAGGTCGTTCCACAGGATTTGTAGCAATTAACAGATTGTTTATCAAGAACAAAACAAATTTGATTGTCACATATCAAATGGCCGAAACGTGTTTGTAAAGCAAAGCAAGGTAATAAACGAGCAAGAGATCACAAAGCATATCAAACTCATAACTTATATTCATTATTATGAGTATGGAAAAGTACCAAATTCGTTTATGAAGGTAATATGAGAACAATGAGCCGAAACCATAGTTTCTAAAAAAAACAAGCACTAGTCCAACAACCCGATTATCTAAGATCAACCAACAACCCAATGCTACTGAGATGCCCCAAGAATCTATTACGAACCCCCTGGAAATCAACATACATGTCGCCAACTGGTGTGTTTGGTAACGAGGTTTATGGTATAGGACTTATAAGGATTTGGAGTGAATCCGTTTAAGTATCAAGTGTAGTATGTTTAGGGTATGTAAGATTGGTGTTTCAGGACCTGGAAATTGTGGTGAACCAGTGGTGAGTCGTGGTGGTAAAGGTATGGTGAGACAGAGGAGAGTTCAGATCATAAGATCCAAGGATCCTCACCTAGTTCTCCTCCTCTCTAATTGATAGATCATAAGATCCAAGGATCCTCACCTAGTTCTCCTCCTCTCTAATTGATAGATATGTTAGAGTATTGAGAAATATGTTTCCTGGAGCCAAATGGGTGTATTTATAGGCTAGAGAACACTTGGGGACGAAGGCAAGGAGTATATGATCGGTTAGGGAGTTAATTCTAACTTAAATGTGAGTATCAGACCCAAAAGTACGCCCAACATTTATTAAAAACCGCCGTACTTCTTGGCTTTGAAGAATTGATCCGCTGGTAAAAAGAGCGCCGCTCTTTTTACAAAGTACGCCAGTTACGGGCTGTTTCAGCCTTTGATCCAAAAACTAAAGTTGTAGATAATTCTCTTAGCTTTCTGTGGCCGCAAACGGGAGGTAAAACGGAGTCCGTATGCTCAACTTATGGCCAAAACAGTGGACAGGTGTCGGGAGACCTTTAACTTGAGTTTCATTCTTCGTTTAAGCTTCATATCTTTGTTTATTCTTCCGTTTTCTCCACGACACATCTCATGAACCTAAAATAGCATATTTAATCTATTAAGTATCGAAAGTTCATATAAATCATCAATATATAAGCATAAAAGCATCGATAACGCGTATAGAAATATGTATAATTTGAGTATCATCAGGTACCGTCGGACCGTTGTCTGCTGAGATAGTTTATTCTGTTTTCAATTCTCGCAGTTTCAAAAGTACTATCAAAACTCCACAAGCTTGAAGATTGTATCTTCTTAACCCTTAGCACTTTTGCATGTAATCACATGCCTCATCATATGAATGCTCTATGAATATTCACAATTATTGAGAAGAGCTACGTGACTTCAAAGGTGAAGTTTATTGTATGCTATCCACCACTTGTCATGACGTTACTAAGCTCATCGCTTCCGTTAATGTTTGTTTTCCTCTTTATTTTTTCTTTTTCCAACACATCTTGTCCGGATGGTCATCGGTTAAGGGGGAACGAAAACAGACTCTTATAGTCCTTCACCAAACACTCTCAAAACACACAAATGTGGTTCTTATTCCCTAGAATTCTCTACTAAAACACTCACCTTCTAAGTACCCACTACTTAGCAAAACCTCAGTCACAAAACCACAATCGGTTCTAGCTTCCTAACCTCTACTCAGAAACCAAAACTCAAAAGCAAAACGCAGAGTCAAATCGCAAACTCAAGTCGCAACACCAAATCGCAAGTCTCAATCAGATAAACATGTCACTTTCACCCAGTTTTGTCCTTTTCCCAATTTGGCTACAAACCAAAATGCAAAAATGTAACAAGCCAAAACGCAGCCAAGACATACCCAAACTCACCAAACCGCAACCACGAAACACTCAAATCGCAACCAAGAAATACTCAAATCTCAACCAAGAACACAACTCATAACCAAACCGCAGTCAAGAAAAACTTTTCAAAAACCAATTTTAACCTCAAGTAAGCCATGTAAATCATGAAATAACCACGAGATAAACCATAAAAACGTGACCAATCAATCCTTAACCTATCTTTTCACTTCAAAAGTGTAACACCACTTAATGATTCGTGAATTTTTCACCAAAACGTGACCTAGAAAAATATTAAACTTTTGACAACTAGACTTTAGGTTACCAAGAAATTATGCTAAAGATTGTTGTGAACACGAGATTACAAGACAAAGCAAATCAAGCCACAACCAAAACTCAATCCGTGAGTTTTCTTGTAATAGTGTTTGAACCAAAGAAAACAAGAAACCCGAATTTGTACACACAATCTAGCTAATCAAACCATGGCTCTTGATACCTATTGTAGCATACAAGATCACTTGAATTTAAGTTAGGCCGAATTCTAGAGAGTTTAGAGAGAGGAAGAAATGGGAGTTTACACATTTAGAGAGAGAAAGTAAAATGTATTAGCTTGAGACCAAATGAAGCTCCAACCCTTTCCCATGGTGGAAAAGGGTATTTATAGTACTTACAAAAATACCCCCTAAACGGGCTATGCAGTGGGCATACAGTGGGTAAAGACCTAACCCGACTCTATGGATGATATGGGAAAAATGCCACTTCATGGTTAAAGAAGGTATTGTGCTCGGACACAAAGTATCTGGAGCAGGATTAGAAGTTGACAAAGCAAAAATCGAAGTAATAGCAAAACTTCCACCCCCTACTAATATCAAAGGTATTAGAAATTTTCTTGGACATGCCGGTTTTTATCGAAGATTCATAAAAGATATCTCCAAGATAACTAAACCTCTCACAAAATTCCTTGAAAAAGATGTCCCATTTGAATTCAATGAAGAATGTATAACAGCATTTGAAACATTAAAAGAAAAGCTTACATGCACACCAATCATAGCAAGCCCAGATTGGAATCTTCCATTCGAACTAATGTGTGATGCAAGTGAAAGTGCTGTTGGAGCCGTACTTGGCCAAAGAAAAGAGAAACATTTTCATCCACTCTATTTCGCAAGTAGAACGTTGAATGCAGCTTAACAAAATTACACTATAACAGAAAAAGAATTAATGGCTGTAGTATTTGCATTCGATAAATTCCGATCATATCTCGTTTTATCCAAAACTGTTGTTTTCACGGATCACGCAGCCTTAAAATATCTCTTTAAAAAGCTAGATGCCAAACCTCGTCTCATACGATGGGTTTTGCTCTTGCAAGAATTTGATATTGAGATAAAAGACAAAAAGGTGCTGATAATGTTGCAGCAGATCACCTATCTAGGATTAAGAAACAAAATGGTGATGATGAAGAAGTAGAAATAAACGATTACTTCCTAGAAGAAATTCTGATGAAAATAAATTCTGATAATGAACCTTGGTTTGCTGATTTTGCAAATTATTTGGTTGGAAAAGTTCTATGAAAAAACATGACATACCAACAAAAGAAAAAATTCTTTTCCGATCTAAAAAACTTCTTTTGGGAAGAGCCACATCTTTTTAAGATATGTCCTGATGGGATTATAAGAAGATGTGTGGCAGAACCTGAAACCCGAACCATTCTGGATGCATGTCATCATGGACCAACCGGAGGACATTATGGACCGTCCATCACGGCCAGAAAAGTCCTAGAATCTGATTTCTATTGGCCAACAATATTCAGAGAAGCTCATACCTTAGTCTGCCTTTGCGAAGCATGTCAAAAAAATTGGAAATATATCAAAACAAGACGAAATGCCTTTAAACTATATCCAAGTATGTGAAATATTTGACGTATGGGGAATAGATTTCATGGGTCCTATCCCTAAATACCATAAGTTCGAATACATATTGGTCGCCATCGATAATGTCTCAAAATGGACCGAGGCCCAAGCTCTTCAAACAAATGATGCTAAAGTCGTTCTAACATTCCTTAAGAAACTATTTTGTCGCTTTGGAATCCCAAANCGTATGGGGAATAGATTTCATGGGTCCTATCCCTAAATACCATAAGTTCGAATACATATTGGTCGCCATCGATAATGTCTCAAAATGGACCGAGGCCCAAGCTCTTCAAACAAATGATGCTAAAGTCGTTCTAACATTCCTTAAGAAACTATTTTGTCGCTTTGGAATCCCAAAAGCATTGATTTGCGACAGAGGAACACATTTTTGTAATCATATGATGGAAAAAGCAATGAAGAAGTATGGTGTAAACCATCGCTTTTCTACTTCATATCATCCTCAAACTAGCGGTCAAGTGGAAAACACAAACAGAGCCTTAAAAAGAATCCTTGAAATGACTATAAAAGACAATCCTGCTCTTTGGTCTAAAAAATTGGATGATGCTCTGTGGGCTTTCCGCGCAGCATACAAAACACCTACTGGAACAACACCTTATAAACTCATATATGGTAAAGCTTGTCATTTACCGCTTGAAATTGAACATCGTGCATATTGGGCACTTAAAAATTGTAACACCGACTTGATAGCCGCCAGAGAAAAACGTATGTTTCAACTCCATGAGTTAGACGAATTTCGTTTACATGCTTATGAGAATTCTATACTATACAAAGAAAGAACTAAAATTTGGCATGATCGAAAGTTAAAAATACGTAAAGAATTCAACAAAGGAGAAAAATTACTCCTATTTCACTCTAAATATAAATTCAAGCAACCGAAATTAAAATCCCGTTGGCTTGGACCCTACATGGTAAAACACCAATATCCATCCGGATATGTTGAATTATATGGAAAAGATGGAAAAACTTTTATAGTCAATGGTCACAGACTTAAGTTATACAATGAAGAAGAAAGTTTCAATGATCGAAGGGAGGAACTGACTCCTTTCTTTCCCAAAGCCTAAAAATCATTCTGTCCTTATGAGTCTAGCTAGAGACTCCTATAAAAACAAGCGTTTCTCGGGAGGCAACCTGTGATTTTTAAAACATTTTTCTCCACACTTTAATTTAAGTGTGGAGGTATTCTGTGGTTTAAAAAAAAATCCAAAAATATTTTTGTGTGTTTGTTTGTTTATTTTTTTGCAGGTTTTTATGAGAATATATGAATGCTTGCAGAAGAGTCTCTTATATCAACTTCCATCGATAGCCCCGGGAAGTTTCGATCCTCTTTTCTTGATTATCCTATTTTTATTATTTTTTTGTCTTTCACATTGAGGGCAATGTTCAACTTAAGTGTGGAGGGAGGACAAATAGGATAAATCGAGCGTATTCCACGTTATTGCTTGCTCCATAAATTTTCAAATTTTAGGTTCTATATTAGAAATTTTTGATAAAAAAATGCAAGGCATATCGATACATATCTGACACATGCAAAATCCCCCCTAAATTGTGAGAATATTCTTAGCCTTTATATGAAGTGTGTAGCATTTTTGCACTTCCTGTTTCATGATATATGAGTGTGCCGGTAATTCATTTTAACTCTAGAACTTGTGCATGTATATCGTTTACTAAATCGCAGTGAGGTTAATTTATAGATGAATATGGATGACGAAAAGGCAAAATATCCACCCAAATCAGCCCTTATCCTTATCTCATATCACATTTATCTCTATACACCAGAAATCAACCAGAAATAAATAAGAATGTCCAAGAAGCAATGTGCTAAATTCCTTCTATTCGCTAGTCGCTAGTATGATAAAGAAAAGTACAAAAAAGTAAAGAAAAAAAAGTGAATAAAGGCAAGAAAAAAATATATGCCTAGAATGATAGTAAAGTGAAAATATGATGTTGGCTAGCGATAATATGGTTTAGTGAATCAATATGGCTGTTATATCTCTCAAAACAATACACCCAAGTTATCCCCTACCTCCAAAAACAAATAAGCCTTATTTTGCCTTCTTTTGATATATTTGTCTTGTGCTCACGCCGTAACAGTTATGTTTACATATCTTGTACAAGCCTATGGTAGTTTTCTTGATTTATGTTTGTGCAAATTGAGTGTTCCCACATAATCACCCTATTGAGCGAAATTGTGTGAATCTAAATAAATCCTATGTGAGGTGATCTAGTATGTATTTGTTGGATCGATATACTCTGACCAAACTAACTATGTAGCTTGTAAGGGTTTAGTAACGTTGAATAACTCCAGAACTACTAACAATGAAACACTGATATAACTCTGTTAAGTATGCGGAATCTACTTTAGCAAAGCTAAGAAGAATAACCAAACTTTAATAATTATATTAAAACCAAACTTTGAACCTGCTTAATATACAAATTCACTAACAACCCTAATCGCTAAATAACTTTAATATCGTACTTGCATGTGTATCTCTAATGCCAACCTAGGGGTCCTTTTATAGGCAAAAGGAAAACCCTAGTTGGTTTACAATTCTTGTACGACAAGTAAACTAATTCTAATCTAAGAATATTCTAGAATTACATAACAATCCTTAAACGATTTGCATATCAGTCCTTTATCATAATAGTTCTTTGATGAGCAGTACTTTGACTTTCTTCATACGCAGTACTTTGACTTTCTTCATAAGAGTAGTACTTTGATCTTCAGCAGTACTTTGACTTTATATCCCAACAATCCTCCCCTAACTTGAATTCTACTTGCTTGATTTCAAGTTCCTTTGTATCTTTAACTTCAACATCTTTGTCTTCAAGGAAAGATTGTATCTTTATCTTCTGTCTGACTTGTACTCACTGTGTTTGTATTAGCATCATCAAAGTAGTCTATATCAGCAATCTTTATCAGCAACCTTTTTCTTTACAGCAACTTAATCTTTTCAGCTACTCAGCAAGATATAGCAAAATGTACATCAGATCACAAAGTTTCATACTATTCTCATCACATCCAGGTGTGTAAACTCCTGTGAGAGGTGAATCATTGAAAAATAATGGATTTTTTGATGTCTCTTTACTAAAGCCATTAACTCTGGAGTAGCCAATGTTTAGGTTAAAAACCATGGTACATTGATAACCATATGATTTTTAGCAAATCATCAGCTATCAACGGATTTGTTCAGTCTTTACCAAGAGCCGTTTGCTTTTGGACTAGCTAGTTCTTTTAGTACAATCACTACCATGGTGAACTAATTACCATACAAATGGATTTTCACAGCCTTTACCACAAGCCATCATCTTGTGGGCTAGCCAACTCTTCACTATCACAGATATGGTGAGTTGAAAACCATACAATTTTTAGTAAATTGTCAACTAAAAACGGATTTGATAATCACATCAGAGCCGTACCCTCATGATGAGTCAAACTCTTTCTTGTTTATTAAACATGGTGAGTTGAATACCATTTGTTGTGTAGTACAAGTACTAACACCATGTGTTCAAAACAATTTGTTGCTGTTATCTTGTGCTTCAAAAAGTGTTTTGCACATTACAAAAATTTCTTATTTTTATTAAAGGACTTTACTGATTTTATGCTACAAGCAGTACTTTGATAAAGTACTGTTTGTCTAGCAGTACTTTGAGAAAAGTACTTTTTATTCAAAATATCATACCAGTAATCATGCATCATCTTCTGCTAAAGTTGTCCATTTGATGAACAACTCAATTACCATGAGTGTTGTTTCATTCTCTTGTTCAACTTCCATATCATGATCTAGCATTCTGATCATGAGATCTCTTGTAAGAGGATATCTCCTTTCTGCTAGCATGTGAATCATGGTACCATCTTCTAACTCCAATACATGCACTCCTGCTGATTCAAAGAATCTCCAACTTGTAATTTCCCAATCTTCTTGATTATTCCAGAGATCATCTTTGCTTGTTTCTTTAGTCTCCCAGACAGTTGTAAGATCACCCAGCAAGACTGAACCCACTCCTTTTGGTGGAATGTGTTCAAAATGAGCTTGTACTTGTTCGTATAGATGAAGTAAATCTTCTCTGTCTATCAGATGCAATATGTCCCACAACAAGTTGAATGCTCTGAAACTTTCATCTTCTCTGTGAAAAACAAGATAATCTCCATCTTCTGATAATTCTACAACTTCTAATGCAGAAATCATAGACTTTGTATCAGCAACTTCTTTTGACTTAGGATGCTCAAAATCAACAACTCTTAAGTAGTTT
>LBNU01026325.1:0-11137 GCA_014162995.1 Artemisia annua | reverse complement strand
CGCTCACCAAGCGAAGGCTCTTCTAGATCTGGAAGCAGAAGAGTTTACGACAAAGCAGGGAGACGATTTTTCCCAAGTGAAAGCCCCTCTAGCTCGGACTCCGATGAAAAACGACGCAAGCGCCGTAAAAGAAGCGATCCTTCCTCGAGCAGCTCCTCGGACAACGAGGATAAAGAAACGGGACACTGGAAGTCCAGAGGAAGACGTCGCGAGGAAGAGGACGAGGACATATCCCTTCCTTGGCGTCGCCAAAAGGTTAATGCATTATCAAAGCGCATCAGCGATTATTCGGACAAGAAAAGGCGCATGCCTTCCAATGTTAAAACATATGATGGAATGGGTGACCCTGATGATCACCTAAAAATTTTCGAATCCGCTGCTAGCATCGAAAATTGGCCACAACTTGTATGGTGCCATATGTTTAATTCCACATTGGTGGGGAATGCGCGAACTTGGTTTAGCAAACTTCCACGAAGAAGTATAAAGGGGTATGAAGAGTTGCGGAAAGCATTCCGCTTGAACTTCACACAAAGAAAGAAGTGCGCTAAGGACCCAGTAGAATTGGTCAGGATTAAACAGCGCCAAGGGGAATCCACGAGCGCCTTCATGGAGCGCTTCAAAGACGAATGCATACACGTCAAGGCGTGTCCTGAAATTCTAAAAATTTCGGTATTCATGAATGGGATTAACAACCAAGACCTTATCAAAAAATTAAATGATAAAGTTCCCCAAACCTTCGACGAACTAATGAAGCGCACAAGGTCTTTCATTCAAGGAGAAGCCGCCGTCGCGGATAGCAAGAAAGGATACTCGAACTACAGACCGCAAGAACAGTCAAGGAGACAATCCAATGACCATGGCGGCAATCATAACAAGAGCTATCGCAATGATGGAGGCACACGGGGGAACGATAAGTATACCCCGTTGACAAAAACTCCTAGAGAGATATTCGCAACAGAGGGAGCAAATTTTCCTAAACCCCCACCAATGCGCACTCCAGAAGGAAAGCGCACAGGGAATGGGTACTTCTAAATATATTCATATGTTTTGCTTGATATGATATATGCTCCGTGGTTCCTCTATAGATATAATATATTAATTAAAAGTTCATTTAAGTGCTATTATTTTTCTGCGTACTAAAAGATAAATTTCAGTCACTCATCTTATAAAAAAATAAAAGAATAGGTTAACTAATATTTTTAATTAAAATTCACTTCCGTCTTTTTTCACAAAAAAAAATAATAAAAAAAATAAAATAAAATTTACATGTCTTAGAAATTGTAAATCATTAATCTACATAAGTTATACCATTGTTACGAGAAATTAATTATTTTTCAATAAATGGTACTTTCATATACTTTCGACAAATTTTTTATTTTATTTTGCATTTTTTTACAGTATTTTGCTTGATATATCACATGTGATATGACACTAGTTTGTAAGTTCGAACACTCAACATGTTGTCGTAAAATAGACATAAATATTTGTACGGAACCCCAAATGATTCATCGTTTTCACCACTGAAAACTACACATTTTTAGATTTCCAAACATGTATCACACATAATTTTTAACCTCCACGTCAATAGAGTTTATTCATAGAAGTTAAAGAAAATAAAGTATTTTTTTTAGAGTAAACTGCAAAAAATGTCCCTAAACTTTGCGATTTTTGCGAGAAATGTCCCTATTTTTGAAAAATTGCTAGAAATGTCCCTAACGTTTGGGTTTTTTGCGAGAAATGCCTTTGAGTCGTTACTGTAGCTGCAAATTCCCTATTTTTGCCAATACTCGTTACTAAAACCCGTTAGTTAAAGTCAAACCCCATGCGAAATGACTAATTTACACTTGTCTTCTTCCCCGTTTTTAAATTCTTTTGAATTTGCAACACCACCCTCCTTTACCACCACACAACCGGCACCATCACCACCACCACCACGCAGCCACCCTTTACTCTTGTCACATTTAAAGTAATTATTTATTTAATGCACAATAAATAAACATACAAATTACTTTAAATATAATACAAATTACTTTAAATACATGTGATTTTTAATTTAATAAAAATTTAAGTCTCTTTTTATATTTATGCTACCCAGTGCCAAATGAGCATTGTCTCAATTTTATTATGCATGTACATCCACTTGTTTACATTATTCTTACACAACCTTTTTTTGATTTAAAAAAAAAAAAAAAAAAAAAAAAAAAAAAAAAAACGATTTAGATATTAATTCCAAACCAAATAATCTATTTATACAAAATCTTGTTATTACAAAAAAAAAGCTCGCCCTAGCAATTACATCGCTTACTAGATTTTGGGGCGTAATATTAGTTAGGAATAATCCAAAAATTATTACTCACGCAAAGAAATCATTTACATGACCGCTATTACACCGCACGTTACCATGGGAATTATATTAGATAGATAAATAAGAAATCTAGCATCTAAATCATTCAATCTTGTCACTAACATTCATACTTCTTAAAATGTGAAAACCACGGATTACATCATTGTCACGTCTCCTACTTTTTAAAGCTCCAATCCCACTGTGCAAATTAATGTGTGAAAGACAGAATATGTTAATAAAAACGAGTTATGCTCCAGCAAAGGCTGTCGCTACCAATTAAGCTGAGGTTATTAAGTTTAGATATATTAATTAACGATATTATTGGTAACTAGTTAAGTTCATAATATATTATCCAGTATTATAGTTATTTTGCTTTTGTTTTTCCGAATGCGAGCTGCGGTTATTTTATTCAGAGGAAGCAATCATAGCGATTTTTTAGGCAAGGGAATATTTGCTTGAAACTTTTTCGCAATAAAGTAGCCTTTTTAGTGGGGTTTGGATATTTAAGGAAAAACAAAAAAAAAAAAAAAAATCATTAAATGTAACACAAATTGACAAAGTTAAGCTAGTTTGTTGTATGCATCAAATTTTAGTTGACCATATATGAGCATACACAACAGCACAAATAGCTGAGTGACTGTTTTATTTTGGTGAACAGAGGAAACCAACGGGGAAGCGTCAAACGTTGATGGCGATTTGTATTGAGTTCAGACAACAGTCAAATGTACGCGTAAATCAATCATTCCAAACATGCGAATTCAGACGTGTCTACCTAATTATAACGCGATCCTACTAGTCTTCGTCGTTAATGTCTTGTGTTTTAATATTATTTTGGCACCAATTTCAAGTGCACTTATGAATAACCAAGTGAAAGAAAGAGAAATGCCAAATAAAGGCTTTGATTATATAAAATTGAAGCAGTATTGACTTATAACGAATAGCGGCCGGTCGCCGCGTTGCGCGTCCTGTTTTTTTGCGTTGTATAGCAGACCGAATTCACAATGCAATGCAACTGCAAACCACTTCATCAAATATTATGAGCACGCCATTTTGATAATTGCCAGTATTTTTTAGTGCATCAGTTTAGCGTGCGTTCCAAAAGTGAACCATTCTTATGTTATCAAATTATAAGTAACACAATAGCTAACGCTATATTCATCTATTCTTTTTAAAGCGGCGAATTTCTTGCCCGCCCCTATTACAATTCTACAAACAGAAGCTTAGCTTATTCAACTGATGGCATGAATGTCACTTGCCATTCATGAATCTTTCTAGTTCTCTTAGCGTGCTACGTTAAGGCACAAATTTTGCTTGCAGCTTACCGTTTATGTCTTAGTCATTGTCACCACATAGCTTCGATCGTGGCCGGGTGAATTCTGTTCTGCAACTGGCTCCAGTCCACTCTAACGAAGTCATCCTGTCAAACGGAAGAAAAAGCATACCTTTGCCCAATTTTTCATTACTCAATATTTCATAAAACTTTGCTATATTTAACTTCATAGGTTAAGCAACAAAAAGAATGTTAACTCGTAATTGTAAACAACAGCTACATACCTACTCATGCAAATGACATAATAATGCACACAACTCCTATAATTCCAAGAGTAGTATGTGAATTTCCAGCAATTCATTTGCTAGATGATCAGCGCTCTTAATAGCCAAACCAGACGATTGTTTTCACCCTTGTCTAGACCAGGGTGAGTTCTTATGTATTTTCAAAATGAAAATTCAAAATCAGTATTTTCATTTCATATGATATTCAAGTTCATCTATGTTGCAGCCCGCCGCTGTAGTTGTGTGTGATTAAATTCAAAGCTTACCGGGCACAAAAATTAACAAAGTTGGCTAATAAAAATTACGCTTGCTGATAAGTTTTGGCAGCGTACACATGACAATCTGCACCATGAAGCGGGCAGTAGGCGCCTGCGCGTGCCAGCGCCGGCGTTGTTCCTAGTCGTTGATCATTGCCACGGCTATTTTCTTTTTAAGTGAAAGTGGGCTGGTTTTTGTGTTACATGTATATTAATGTAATAGTAATGTAACCATGATCAGTAAAGAGTAAAGAGGCTAAATCTGGCTAACTTATGAGAAATAAAACGGTTTATACCTATGGTTGCAATTCCACAGAGTCTGTAGAATCAGCGTATGTTACCGTTACCGTCTCCTAAGCATTTTAAGTTATATGTATATACTTTTACATACTTGTGGTAAGGTGATACCCGTGGACACACACCACCCGCACGGCTACATGTGTGCAAGACAGTTCCAATGACAATCGCATCAGGCTTCTTTGGCTATTGGCATAGCAAAGGTCACATATATGTATGATATGTATACTCTGAACGTGGCCCTATACATGTATTAAAAAACAAAAGACATAAGTTAGAAGGAAAATTGCATACGGCGGTCAATAAATGTATAAAATCCGAGGTTGATATAAACTACAGGATATCCAACAAATCAGTGGAAACCTAGTAAAGTGCTTAACATACTGTAATGCCTGACTCTTGCTACACTTCGGGATATCTAATCAAATGAAAAGTGACATTTTAATTGTGGATGATCCTTAACAGAAACAATTTACATACTTTTTAAAGCGTCTCCTAAAAACAGGGCTACACAAACATTTGATTAATAAATGTAAACAATATAATTCACCTTATCCTGTACAACATCAGTGTTCAACGTCCAGCCGGGAAGTGGCGCCACTGGGTGGCCTCTGATCATTATCTACAATAACAGTAGTTAAGTAAAAATTAGTACACGCTAAAGTATTAAGTATATTGTTATGCAAATATGAAATAACGCAAAGGCTCATAGATACACTAATATCGTACACCCGAATAACTGTCGCTGCTGTCGGTTTACCGTGGAATAGGAAAGTTTCCTGAGTTTGCAGTAGTACCTATAACGACAACCACAATATATTAGATGGATAAAACATGATAAACACGGAAGCACTTACTTTCGAAGTAAACACTACCCTGAACCGACGTAGCGTCCATTGCAATACTTGAACGAACAGGCAGACCGCTGGCATATTCACAACCATCGGTTGCATTTACAACATGATTTGCTTATGGTTATAGTGCGCTTACTTTATGCCTGTTGCACACATTGCCGCTGTTATCAGTGCTTATGGAAATCAGAAATTGACAAACAAAAAATCAATAAATGACGATCAACTATGATTTGATCCTATAATTTGGTGGTCAAAAAATCATAACAAACACATTGAAGCTAAAAGGAAGATTTAACAAATATACCAAAGAGGAGATAAGATATGCAATATGGTTTACCTTTGTTAAGTTTCTCATAAATCATAAACATGACCATCATCCAAATTTAGCATACTGCATGTACGCGTTGACCTGTGAAAACATAGAACCACGTCATTAGAACAACATTTTAGTTGCTTCGTACCCTTTCTGTTAGAATAAATTTGAATGATACATATAAGTATCCGCAAGTATGCCTTTGTGGAGACGATGCTCCTGTAACGATGGAATTTGAACTCATAACTATACTTGTTAAATTTGTAGTGTAAATTGGAAAGGTCTTACCTGAGATTCATAGGCATTTCGGACAGACTTGACCCTCCTGTTATAGGGTTCTGAATCAGCAGCAGGAGTGCCGTCAAAGGCTGCAACAACAACCCGATCATTTCACCTGATAGAATAATTAGAATGGTGAGAAGTGCACTCAACTTATGACGACATCTAAAGCTACAGAGTTTTTTCCAAATACTCTATATTAAGTGTCGTTTTTAGCTTATATTGAAATTTTATGAATGGCTGATCATAAATTTACCTGAGACAAATGTAGTCGTGGCCAATCAACGAATTAGTCGGTTACATGTTGTGAACAATTATGTAACCTTCATAAACCACCCTTTTTAGCAAATCATTTTTATTGAGAAATTGTAAAAAGCTATAACCTCAGTTTTAATGGTTCAGCAACTTGAACTTATAGCTTATGATTGAATTCGCTAAGCTCATAAGCCATTAAAATATGGTAATTGGCATGGCGGCTATACTCGTTTTTGCGAATATATCAATTTCAGGTTATAAACTTAAATAAGCCATAAGCTCATTAATTCTAAAAACTGAGCTTATTCTCGTTTATGTTTGTTAGTAGCATGTATGAAGTCGATAAACTTTTTTTTTCTTTTTTTTCCTTATGAGCTTATCAAGTTGAGATAAAGAGCTTGAATAAACTATAGGTTCATAAGCCGCAAAAAGCAAGCTTTTGAAGTATGAACTTATCAAACTTTATAATAAGGTCATAAGCCACCAATCAAACGGAAAACTAAACCTATCAGTTTTCCCAGCTAAAAAATGACATAAAGCCAAGAAATAAGCTAACGAAAACACTCACTAACAGCCTTTATAATTATTTTACAGTTAAAAAGAATACAACATATATTTCAAATAGTCATAAAAACATCAACTTCGCTACAAATATATCAAATTTACAGCATATAAACAAAAATAATCCGAAAAACGAAGGAAAATTAACATAAAAACACCTTACCAGAGCTTTTCCAGATTCAAAGGCCGCCGCAAAATCGTACACCATAATCGGTACAACAGCCGCCTATTTCAGTAACGCCTCACACCTGGCCGCATATCTCACAACTAATTTTGGAAGTTAGGATCAGATGTAAAAGTCTGTATGTATGTTTGTTTGAGAAAGCTAATGAAGGTTCTGGATGGAGATGAATCTGGAATAATTTGTACCCGTGAATTGGTTTAGGGTTTAATTTGGATCTGCTGATTGGATCAGTTGGGCTATTAAAAAAGGCTAAGAAGCGGGCCTGGTTTTTTTTTGGGAAAACGGAGAAAAAACGGCGTCGTATGCGTTGTCATTTAATAATATATAGAATTAGCCTGAAGATAACTTCATTCTAAAGTCTAAACTATAGCTACTGGGCCAAATAATATAATTAGCTTTTTAAGCCTGGTATGAATTAGCAGTTAATTAAGTATTTTGGGCTTTCTTTTCAAATGATTTTGAAAAATAATCTCGTGCTACAGCTATAAACATTTTCAACTCGATCAACCATTGTTGCATATAAGGCTATATATGTTGTAGTTGGGTTGCTGAGTTCATAAGTCTCGAGCAAAACCCAAACTCTTTACTTGACCAAGTCATTTGTGTCTACTCGCTTATGACTTGAATTAGAGACAAACGATATATACGAAAAACTATTCGTGCAAACAAATTGTCTAGCAAATCAGGTAACAAAACAAACAGCAGAACAGAAAGTGGGAGAAAAGCACCTAATGACCTAAGCATAACGTTATGATTTTAAAATGAACTATACAGCCATCGGACTTTTCCAGACCACTTCCACTTGTGGCACGAAAATGAGTCTGTAACGTCAAATCCGGCCAGCTCCCAACTCTGTTCGTATTATTTGACGAGCTTTCGAACATCTAAATTCCAACATCATAAATATAATTGTCTAACAAGAAGTTAGATAGCTTTCTAGTGCGGTCTAAAGCTGAACTATAAGTGGATCGCTGTAAAACGACTCTTTCATCCAAACATAACAAATTAAGAAAAAGTAAAAACATGATCTATGTTCGGGTCTGGAGTAAAAATTAATACTAAGCTAAATAAAATATCTAGTTCATATGAATCTAATTCTGATTATTGCGTATTCATACGTTCTACAATCACTTTGCAAACAACCAAAAATTCTCCAGGTATAAATGATATGGAAGAAATAAATCAAATTCAATAACGCCTTAAGAGTTACAACAACCATTATAATGCCTAGAACCAACCTAGTTTAGATGCATAGAATGTCAAAAGGCACAGAGGAAAGTTATAAGAAGCAAGAAAAATAGCATGCATCATAGACAATCGTATAGTAAAGGCAATAGTCGTCTCACATAAACAAACCACTTGTATGCTATGCACAACTCCCGACAGAATGAATCTGGCAATCCTTTGAAGACCTTGGAAGCACTGTTAATTCTGCGTAAAATAACTCTTCCTCGTCCAATTCTTTTAGTAGAGTTCGCACTGTGACTTCAGAATTCAGGACAACACGTTTGAATTTCCTAAACCATGAACTTCAACAATCTATCTCATATTCCCACCGTCCCTCGTGTTCAGCAATAGGTCACTCGGTCTGAGGCTCATCAGACGCGGCCATTTAGGTAAGCTGACGAGTTTCTAACTAAGCAGGCTCAAATGACCATTTCATATTCCGGTCGGCATACGAGTTACCGCGCAACCCGGAAGTGTGGAAGTGCGCCACACTCGCTTGCGCGCGCCTAACTACCTGTCTACCGACCCATCCGACTTAAAATCACCAGGGCGCGTCAAGGGCGGCCTGCGCCCCCTTCCGCGCCGCGCGCGGGTCAACGGGCGCGCACCGCTCTGCGGGGCGCGTCAACGGCGCCCCAGAGCCTGGGTCCCGCTGCCAGGTCAGCGGCGGCGCCCGTCGAGGCGGCGCCGCCCCTCGTCGGCGCGCGTCTGGGGGCGAATCTCATTGCATGAATGAGTACTGAACCGCCAAAGCCCGCGCCCCCCCCGGTCATCCCGGCCGACGTCTGTTTATAAAGAACAGACTCCGATTAATCCATTTCGGCACATTACCCGAAATGTCATCACACATGTCTCTCTGGTCTTCCTACTTTGTCACCTTCCGGGCCCGTGCAGATCTGGAACACAGCCCTTCCTGCCTCTAGAAGTACTCCGATAGACCATTTCGTCAAACCCAGGCCCATATATACGGCGAGCGCGAAATACCTTTCATACGGAAAGTGAATCACACGACTTCTAGTAAGATACCAGGATCAATCACCACAAGCCCTACCATATTACTAAAGCGCACCACGTATAAACGTATCTTTCTCGGGATCCATGGCCTGGAAATACGCCCGAAACGTAGGGCAAGGAACTTTGGGAAACTGGACAAGTCTTGGGGCCACTGACCTTAGACGCGAGGCCAAGAAGAAGATTGCATTTCTGTTGACCGACCTGAGGGGTGGTTATGTCTACTAACACCCGATGCCAGAAGTGCTTGAAGATGAACACATGGAAACAATAGGAGAAAGGCAAAGTGGGAGAACATACCTACATATGCAGGGGACAGCCATATTGACATGGTATGGCTCTTGACTCTCCCTCCTTTGATGTAATCCAGTTCAATGTTGAAACTCGGCCGAGGAGTGCTGGATTCTCCTCTGGAATCCAAGTAACATGGCAGGAGAATCTCGACGTAACCGACAGTTCCTTGTAAGGTACCACTCTTTACAGAATTTACCAAAATGGTCCGATTCTAAGACCGGTCATGGAAAGTATAATCGAACTCCTTAGGACCCTTGGACAAATACACACAACATGGCGTTTGAAAAACTGGATGAACCATTTCGTTTCAAGTATAAGTTGATAAGTTGCCTCCTTCTTGGAAGGATTTTAAAACATACCCTGAAACATGGTACACCAGAGATTTGTCTTTGGTCCAACTTGCGCCTCCAACTTGCGTATAGCCAGGACTCTAGGGCGCAAGATGACAAGGACCAAGGGTCAAGAGAAGCTGCTGGACCTCGTTACCATGACACAGCAAGAGGGGCGTAAGAAAACACACAAGAAAAAAACAAACGCGCGCTACAGGACCAACGCTGGCTTCTAATGGACAATGGTCTCTGGTTCCAACCAAGCAAAAAACCAAAAAGTTGGAATGTTTGGAATCAGTGGTAAGACTGGCCACATTCAAGAGGGATTGACTCGAAGTGGACACAAGTAAAAACGCAAACCTGTGGTCGCAGAAAAGGTCTACGGACGCAATCCCAAGACCAGGTCAGAATTTAGTGCCTATGTTGGACACGTTTTCTACTGGCAAAATAAATTCATTTTTCACCTAATCTTCTCGAAGCATTTTACTGCTGAAGGTCTGATGCAATTGCGTGGGGATACGATTCGCGTGCCACAACTCACCAGTTTGTAAGACCAGATCCGTCTGCTGTTTAAGACATATGAACGCGGTGAAGACGGACCTGACTTACATGGGAGACGATCATTACGCCCTCCGCTCATCGAACAGGAAACGTGGCATCTAGAAATTTACGCCTTCTGGAAAACAACTACTTGTGTTTACCATGTGTTGTATGTACTAAACTTCTCGTAAGCATTTAGTTTCTGGTCCTGTATTGGAAGAATGTCCCGCGGATGACACAAAACCAACCCTGTATGAATCCCATCAAGTATAACTTAAAGCGGTGTATTTGTCAGGATTGGCTTATATGAACAACTGGACCCATTGCTTTATGTTACATTGATAAAGTTCGCTGATAATTCCTAGGTCTGTTATTATCAGTCTTCCCCTCTAAGTCGTTATACCATCATTCAGGGCACTGCCTCGCTAGGACATGTACCAGGAAAAGAAATGCTGAAATGTCCTAAAGATCGAATTTAATTCCTGGGAGTTGATGATCATGTGGAAAAATGTACCTCGCTTGTATGTTGACAAAAATCACCCTAGGACCAACCATTGTTAACAAGTATAACAAGGAAAATCTGTCATACCTAGAATTGATGACATCATGTGATTCATGTAGTTTTCATTTGCCCCGCAACACCATCTTTACGCAAATAAAAGTATTATAACCTTTTATAGAGATCGCCCTCGAAGGTTTTGCTAATGGTTAGCTTGCTACATCGGCAAAAGATGAAGGCCCTTGATAAATTTAAATTCTATAAAACAGGAAGTGAATTGGCAACAAAATGACTTAAAAAACCCGTACGCACAGATCAGGAGGTGGTGAATATTTAGGC
>LBNU01026324.1:24888-80916 GCA_014162995.1 Artemisia annua | reverse complement strand
TTTTGGTCATTTTTTTCAACTTAACTCCATTTTTTTTCCAAAGTGAATAATGATTACTTTACCATGCCATGTTTCCTTTAATATATAGTTTTCAATTTTCTTGTTTCCACTTTGATAAAGATCTGACAGGAACACTACTTTTTAACCAAAAACTTTATGCTCAAATGAGGGACCTAAAACATTCCCCTTGGTGAATGTGCCATAGGAAGAAGAATATGTATCAACACCTCAACTCCACTTGATAATCTAGAGACTCATAATTTGCTCATTCTACTTTGTTTTTTATTCACTAATTTAATATAATAATACATTGCTAGCTCTTTGCTGTAGCCCACTGAATGTACCTAATCATATTCACCTGTTATTATTTTATGTATACACATGTGTATAAGATATAGTATATGTATGTGTATGTGTGGCACAAAGATAAAGATGCATGATGAGCATTAATGGTGCATGATGATGGAAGTCCCTTTCACTTGCCAAATTGAGAGGCCTAATTTAAATATCTGATGTGTATTTGCTGTACTAGGGTTTCAATTCTTATATCATGGGGGTCACTCACATGAGTTTCACTGAAGTTTCATTGTACCATTTGATCCAAAAGTGAAACATATAGGTGAAATTTTCAAAAATCTATCTTATTTTTGAAGAGTATTCTCAAAACGGTACAAGTGTACGTTTATGCATAAAATATCATCAACAAGTTAGTTACAATGAGTACATATTACACTTTTGGAGCATAAGGAAATATCAGTCATTTGTTTGAACGCCTTTATTGAATCTATTCTTGTTTTATGAAGCTGGCTTATCAGTTTTATGATTTGTATCTCATACCGGTGTACGTTGCATCGATCGAGAGATTATACGTACAGAGCAACATATATATTTAATAACTTTCAAATTAAATGGTCGGACGTCAATACTAGTTAATCAGCTATCAATAATTTCTAAAAGAGTGGTCGCGACGAAAATGGCATGTGATCAACATGTAAGAGTTCCAATGTCATTATTCTTGCTCCTAAGATAGACATGCAAGAGTTCATCCGGATGCATGCTTTTCAATGATGAAAATAAAATTTTTGTAGTGTCCTTAGCTCAAACAGTATACACTGGTGATTGGTCCAAAAAATATTCAAATCAGCGAAACACTTCTGAGACGAGTAAAGGGCTCTCAATATTCATAATTAAAAGCTTGATCTATTTTCTAGTAAAATTTGACCAGAAAACAGCGTTGGAGTCTCTGAGTTTTGAATCTAGGATTAACTAGATGAAACACATTTTGGTCCCATGATATGATGGTGGCAGTTTGCAGCACAAGCGAAAGCATTGATCATATAAAGCATACATCATCATGTTATGATTAATGTGTCCCAACAAAAGAGTGTGCTCAAAGGCAGAACCTTCTGGCATTTGCCATGAGGCCCTAACGATTTGCAGACACATGTCTCATACAAATATTTTAACTGATGTAGAATACTGAATTCAAATCCCATACCTACGGACTACGGTATTACCAGTGAATTGTGCGTTTAAATACGTTAATTAATAGACTAACAACAAAAATTTCAGTACCTTCTATGCGGATTACAGGATATTCACAAAAATGGAAATTAGATGTTATAATTGGTTCAGTTTCTGAGTGGGAGTGAATCAAAGCTCCCACTGAAAAATGTAGTCGAGAGAAATTTTGACAGGTTTTGGAGACTTGGAGTTTATCTATTAATTTCCCATGCGTTAAAAGCATGTTATCTATAGAAATTTTGACAGGTTTTGAAACATGTTAATTATCTATGGATAATTTGGCATTATACGACTCGGATTTGCTTCGATGCTAAACCGGGCCCCCGAGAAAGAACACTCTTTTGGAAGAAATCAACATTTTTCTCATAATTGGAGAGTTAATAGGTAAAGAAAGTCAAAACTTAATTGGTTAATTGGTTTGGATCTCAGATCCTAAATTGACTTTTACCTTCTTTTCTCACCAGCCTCTTGCTACTGTATTTTAACCTAGTTGTCATTACTCACTAGAAAAAAGTTGAGTCAGTCTTATCGAGTTAAGTTACTTGTTTGCAAAATCGTCGGCCGGTAAGGATATATACATCTTAGTTTTTCTGTACGTATGGTTTGATATTCCATTGCTTTGTACATGGACCTGTACTTTAGCTTTATCTTTAATTACACAAGTGCACAACCCTGGATATGACCCTGCAAAATGCTGCAATGGCTTAATTCTTGGATAACCATTATGAGCGTACATGTTTCACGTCTGTTAGAAACTTCATTTTTACGGATTATTTGATTATGAATACATTCCAACTGACCGAAAGCAACATAAGAAAGTATAATAAAACAACGAAACTCGTCAAACAACAATGTTTTGAGTTTGAATCAGAAGTGCAAGTTTTTTGCTAAAAATGTTTTGCCAAGTGTGAGCTCTGAGGCATTGGCTTGTCATTCCTATTAGCACATTAGCAGTGATGGATTCGACTTGTGTATACACGAGAATAGTACTTTTTCTTCAAGAGACGTATCACAATATAAAATATTAACTTAACTTTTTATAGTACAAAAACTAAAAATGCAAATTTGCAGGGTATGACATGTTTACTCGACGGACAACATAGGGCCACCACTGGCTATTACATGTCGAAACGAAATGGGGAAGCAAAGTCTAAATAGATTGTCACCTCAGATATCTATGAATCCGTTACAAGGGTTTTTCATAAAGTTGTAACAAAAACATTACCAAATGGATATGCAGGAAAAGGAAAAAAGAATATAGCCCAACAGGAAAAAATAAAATTAATATACCAATTTATCCGGTTTCAAAGACAGAAGGGTACCCTTTTAAGATGTTAACATTACAGACGCGTGTATAGTTATGGGCACAATTGAACATGTATCCATTCTTAGAAAGCTTCATTCTTCAGCATTGATTCCAAATATGCGGACTTTGTGCATGTTAGGAAACTTGGCAACAACAAGAACGAAAACTGCCAATGTGTTTAGAAACAGCATCGGGTTCTGGTAGTCGGTTGTATGAGAAGCTATCAAGTACCTGCACATTTAAAACAGCTCATTGTCAGTTAACCAGAATACAACTTTTAAATGTATTAAAGAACACAATTCATCTTGCCAAGGGAACGGAAATCAGATCTGTTCAGCATTGCAATGGATTAACGTTTATGCAAGATAACTGATGTCATTGGTCTTAAAGTCAACATGAAAGAAGGCGAGAACTAAGAATCAGAAACATAGCATATGGTATTGACAGGGTAAAGTCAATGAAATTAGGCAGATAAAGAATATACTTATTTCTCCTCATTTTGAACAAATATGGAGTATTTTAGTAACTTTCAGCTTCAGAGACACAAATATTCTATTCTCACAATCTCACTACAAGTAGCTTGTTTTTTCTCTTTTCGTCAATTAAATCCCTAAAAAGAATAACAATATGTAGTTGCGGCCTTATATTGGAGTAGTAAATAGCCCAAGGGCATGGCTCAAGGAGAAATGCAGAAGTGGGAATGATGGGCAGGGCAAGTACCCTAATTTAGGCAATCTCTTTAAAAGTCAAACTTGCATCCTTTTAAAAATACAAGCTTACATCACAATATCCAAATTTTCTTCCGTTTCTAGGTCACGTTAAAATATCATATACACAGAAAGTCAAATACAGGCTGGAAAACTCAAATCTTCTAAGAACCTACTATACAACCTGATGTCATTTCTCAACTGAACATATTATCTCTGGAAAACAATAATTGTGTGATGCGATCCGTTGCGCTCAGGGTACTAACAACCGATGCGCGATGCGATTGTGAGCGCATCACAGACGTGTGTTGCTAGGTAATAAAAGATTATAAATATTTCTATTTGGTTTATTCAAGAAGCAAAAGCTTAATTATTAAAATAAGTCACTTATCGATATCACCGAATGCTTAAGCATCAAATAAAGTCAGTTACATATTCCTAGCGAGTAGTGACAATGTCAAAAGTCAGTTCCGAGTAATAAAAGCAACTAAGTATGATATTAAAAGTTTAAGATAAACAAAGTAGAAAGCACTAAAAGTAAGTATCTATCTCTAAATGTTTCATCAAGTAGGTATCAAGGCCTAAAATCCAATTGCGTCCACTGCGTTATATGTGAGCATTACACTATTGTGAAGTGATGCGATCGCATCAGGGTGATTCCTGGTACAACCTCGCATCAGAGATCATGTTATGTTTTAGCTATTGCATCACTCTGATGCGCGATGCGCGCAATTTTAAACCAAGACTGTTGTTGCCCTAAGCATATTCTTAAGTATTTTAAAAAGAATAAATTTAGTAATCACATTGAAAGGCGGTTCCAGCATCCAGATTACTAAGTACGCAAAATCCATGTTTTACAGTTTGAACCCTTCAAGACCAGATTTGTTTGAGCCCTCCATCTGGATTACTAAGTACACAAAATTCAACTTATTATTTCAATATCCTAGCAACAATTAATCTAAACAAGGTTTGTTTGGCCACCCGTTGCTATGGGATTTAATCCAAGATTATGGTATTTATATAAATCAGAAAACTAATAAATTTATGCATAGGTTAAGGAGGAAAAGTAAATTTTTAAAGTGAATAGCAAATTTTGAGATGGCTTTTAGTAGAATAGAATTCTTAAATCATAGCGGGGTCTATTCTAACAAGATTGACATGTATAATAAAAAAGTGTGCACCAGAAAGAGTCCAACTCACAAATCTTTTAAACATTTTTACCCAATAGCGTGTACCAAAACATATCCAGACTAATTAGAGTACAAAAAAGTCCTTGGCAACTGAGGAAGCAAAAATAAAACCAATTAGACTCGTCAGGTTCGCCAGAAACTCATTTTAAGTTGGTTATTTACTTGTTCCAAGAACAAGCACTACATTGATCGTTCGATTTAAAAACATACTAAATCCTAACTAATGCATCATAATTTATGAGAAGCAAAAACTGTATGTTTTGCACCATAAAAATATTAATTACCCAAAGCATTTAGTAATCATACACAGATATACAGAGCAAAGATACAGTAAAGTCCATGTTATATGCTACAGATATTCCGAGTCTTTTCTTGCACTTTTTGCATAATAAGTCTATTGGCTAAAGTATTTTTATGAGGGGCGTCGCAGTAATCTTCAAACATCCAGAAGAACAGCCAACAGCATAGAGACTTGTAAGGGTGTGTGCACAGTATGTGGTCATCAACCTATGTCCGAAAATTCATATTTGAACAGCATAGAATAACATGATGAACCACATTGATAGTAAATTCTGAACTCCACAATGACCATGACAAGAGAGTCGATAGAAACTTAAAATATTGCTATTATTGATAACTAGAGAAGATTTGAACACAGTTATGTGGTACGTAATAATAACAAACATTATAGTTTGCCTTCATTAGATCTTTAGGTGGTGTAATGTAATACCCCAAGTTAAAAACGAATGCATGTGATAAGCAACATTAGAATCTAATTAGACATCCAGGTTTCATCAATTTCCTAACTACATATATAGTTGCTTCAATATTTGATGAGCTCATGGAAGAGCATAACATGATGACCCACCAAGGTATTCTTTCCTCAATGATATCATGTCAATCGATTGACAGAGACCAGCCAATATGTTATTGCAAAATTGAAGGCATGCAGAGTTTTTTGAAGGCAAAGTAGCCAAGCAGGACAGCTTGCGGTCTAAAGGTTCTAGATTATATCATACATTCATACTAAGATAGGAACTCGAAGTGTAAGCCTGGTGCTGTAGATAAAAAAATTGACAAGAATTGGTTGGATATGATGTATTTTGTTGTAGGGTACAAGAATGGAGGGATACCTGGTAATAATATAACAACTAAAATAAGTGTGGATGAATAAAATGGTAACAGCATTGACAGTCCTATTTAATAAGAAAGTCTCATTGAGGTTAAAAACAAAGATAGCTTAGTTAGAAAATGTTTATACCAAAATTAGGTCGCTGGGAGACAGAAATCTACGAATAACGTTCAAGATTGACATAGGGAAAAGAAACAGGGATTTGAATTAGCAGAACGTATGTATAGATGTGGCCAGTAATAGGAGTGTATAAAGTTGAACCACTTATCACAATTGTCCTAAACTTAAAGAATCACCTCTTCATAATTTCTAGGAAGTTCATTTTCCAGACTATCTAGCCCTGCTAGTTCTAAGTAAAAGGCTTGTCGATGCTAATCTCAATCTAACTTCCTTTTCATTTAATACTCAAATTAGAAAATGATTAGATCCCCTAGTCCTACTACATCAGTCCATCTTTGTACTAATGAGCAGTAATAACTACCAGTATAACCTCTGTCGTTAAATGTCAATCAAGTAATTTCTGATTGGTCGATGAGCTTTACTTTTACTAACCTTGCTAAACAATAGGCATCATATTCTTTTCCAACGCCATATTTCTGTACCTATTCTATATAAGCCTATATGGTCCTGCATCAGCTCCACAGCACTCAAGAATAATTATAAAATAGTGCTTCTTCCAACAATCTGATGATACTAACTCTTTATGTCACGTAATTCCAAGCCAAAAGTGACATATTATCATACCTAGAGGCTAGAGCTCAGCACTAGAGCTCAGCAGAGTTTCTATGAACTAATTCATCAGAAAATTCTAGTGATATAAGCTTTAAGGCCCAATTAAACGAAAGCTCAAGTAAGTAAAGAGAAACTTACAGCACGACAGGGACAAGTGTAAGAAACTTCCTGTTGCGAGTGAGCTGCTTGCCGCTATCGATTTGCTCCCACCATGTCAACCTGTTGTAGATACCCTGGTCATCAGCAAAAGGTGTTCCCTTTTTCCAGTGGAAGAACTGGTATGTCAACTGATAATAACACAATATTAGCACCCAAAATACAATCCAACTCACAAGCATACACGAGCAGTCAAGTAAACTAAGTTATATAAACTTCAAAAACATAATTTAAAGTCCCTTAATAAGTATTAACTAGTACGCAAATACGATAGAAACACATTTTGGTGAAGTCCATACATTCATATCCACTTTACTCTGTCTGCCCATGATACAGACTAACGCAACAACTTATGCTTAACAATAATCCCTTATAAGGTACTTCAAAATAAGCACAACAGAAAACAGTGTTTGGATTTGCTTATGTTGTAAGAAAAGTAACAAGTTGATACAAAAATCAGATAACTCTATTCCGTATACTCGTATCTGATTGTTTTTAGGCCAGCTACGAGAGTCTAAAAGTCATTGAAATAAGCACGTTCGAAGCTGCTTTTTTTAAAGTTGCTTATTATACCCCAAATCAAGACGATAAGCACTTTGGAGTGTTTGGATAACCAAATGCTTCTGATTATCTGCTTATTTTGGGATAAAAATGACTTATTTCTCTAATATCTAACCTAAAAACCTTTAAAAAGATATATGCGTGTTGTCTTGTCAAAGATCTATTTGAGATATTCGTGATATCAGAACAAACATCATTTCCTAAAGTGGTTATATTTAAGCAGCTTATATCAAGTGCTTCATAAGTCCCATTTTTTCGGTTTATTTTGAAACTTTTGATTTTATATATGCTTATTATGATATAACAAGCTTAGAGAAGCTGCTAAGTTTCAAAATTAACCGGAAAATATAGCTTACGAAACATAAGCCAAAATGATTTAAGTGTTAAACAAACACCCCCTAAATAAGCAATCCCAATTCACAAACTAATTAGTAGGCGTAAAATACCTTGTATCTTTCTATACACACAATTCATAAAATCCAAATCCTAAGCAGGATATGGTGGTGTTTGCTTAAGCTTATTTATGGGCTAATGAGCTTATCTCATTTCCGCCTATATTTCAGAAGCCCCATTTTTCTGGTTTATTTCAAAACTTACACGCTTAATAAGCTTATCAATTATGATAATTGGGTATTTGTTTAAGCTTATTTATGGACTAATGAGGTTATCTCATTTACGCCTATATTTCAAAAGCCCCATTTTTCCAGCTTATTTCGAAACTTATGCGCTTAATAACATTATCAATTGTCATAATGGGGGTGCTTGTATTAAGCTTATATAGCCGTCTTATGGCTTACTTGGTTTTCGCCTTATGTTTCATAACCTCACTTTTTTCTCTGTCTTATTTCAAAACTTTAGGGCTTAAATAAGCTTATCATGACATGATAAGCTTATATAATAAGTTTGAAAATAAGCCAGAAGAAAGTGAGGTTACGAAATATAAGGCGAAAACCAAATAAGGCATAAGACGGCTATATAAACTTAAACAAACACCTCATCATAATATAATAATAAAAACAGAAAACAGAAAGAGATCAAGGTTTAGAAAATTACCAAAGCGTGAACGAGGTTAACGGTGGTCCAAGCCATACCAGGAGAGCAACCAAAGACGGAAAGAACAACGAGCCAAGAAAAGAACAAGATGAGAATGTAAGTGGTCCATACGCCTGGATATGTGAACCATTCCGTGTTCCGATTCAGATCTGTTGGTGGTACCGCTCGCACATATAGATAATTATTTGCCATACAACTCTTTTAAATATCTTTTTTTTATTAGATTATTAGTTGTTATGGTTTGTTATTGTTGGCGATGGTATCTGTGTGTTGTCGTTGTTTGTTGATGATGTCTCTGATCGATTTTTATTTATTCTCGCTCCCTTTCGTTGACGATGATACATACAGTAATTATTACTACTGTATTTCTTTCTTTTATAAATATATTAATTTGTTACATTTTTTTTATTATTTGCTTTTACTTTAGGTTTAGGTTCAGGCTGAACCGAACAGAACCGAACCGACAAAATCGACGAATAAAAAAACCGACCCGACCCGACAACCCGTCGGTTCGGTTTCATATTAGGGTTTTCACGATTTTCGATTTCGGGTCGGTTCAGTTCAGTTCAGTTCGGTTCAACCCAAACCCAACAAAAACACACATAAACACACCTAAACTGAACCAAACAACTAACCTGTTTATTAAACAGGTTAGGTTCGGATTGAGAGTAAATTAAGCTGGTTGACCCGCAAACCTGTTTAAGCTTTTTTACTTAAATTAAAAGTTATTTATATTTTATTATATATGTTATATGGGTTAAACGGGTTTAAGTTTTCACATTGTTTAACTTATATAATGTGCTTACTTTTGTATATAATACGAGTTAAATTGGTCAACCCGAAACCCAAAATTAATTAGTTTAAGTTTCAGCATTTCTTAAGTTTTCACTATTTCACATTTCTTTTATTAGTATAAGTTTTCACATTTCACATTTCATTCTTTTGGTTTTTCCATTATATATTAGTTTTATTTATTTCTTAAATTATTATTATTAATTTTTTTAGATTTTAAATCTTTAAACTTCAATATTATTACTCCCTCCGTCCCAAAATAAGTGTCCGGTTTGACTTTTCAGAGTCAAACTGGTTCAACTTTGACCTTAACTAGTTTTGTGGGTGTTATATAATAGTTGATGAAAAATATATAAATGGATTGTGTTTTAAGTGTACTTTTCAATGGTATAATTTTTTGTCAAGTATTCTATACCACATAAAAAATATTTAAGGTCAAAGTTGAACCAGTTTGACTCTGAAAAGTCAAACTGGACACTTATTTTGGGACGGAGGGAGTAATATGCAATACTCGCTCCTATACATGTTTAAAAATGCAATATACTGCCAATGCTCACTCCTATACATTTAAATAAATTAAAAGTAGCACACATTATCGATGGGGAGGGTTGCATGATGGCTAAAGGCTTTTGATTGGACCTTTAGGTCAAGCGTTCAAATCTTGCCAAAGCCGTCTTTAAACTTTGTCTCCATTTTTGGATCAAAGAGTTCAAATCTTGCTAAAGCTAGCCATCGTTGATTTTTGTATCTAAAGGCAAGGTTTAACATAATTATAAAAGAAAGCTCAATACCATGTTTTCCCTCGCCACAAAATATTAATTACTTCTTTATTCATCAACCCGATTTTCGTCACTTGTGGTCCTTGTGGATGAGATTTTACTATTAAGCAAAACATACTTTCTTTTCGAAGATATACATTTAGTAAATGAAAAAAATACACAAATGACTATGCAAAATTGGACGGTCAGGTTTAATCATTTGTGGTTATGCAAAATTGCAAATCATGTAGATTTAATTAAAAAGATGTTCACTTGTGTTATGGTTCTGTATAAATGTTGGTGCTGTATCTTATTCGTTAAGCGGGTCAGTTTAACTAAGAATCCGCCTTTGAAAATGATTGATATCTTGATGGAGTTTGAATGGAGGTACAGTAAAATACATTCAAATTTTGCGCAGGAGGGGTTTACGGATATGGTACAAAGGTTGAGACGTGAGTTTAAGCTGATTTTTGTTTATTTGCATTCATGGGTGCATCCTGAAATGGAGGTGTTTTGTAAGGAGACTTTGTGTCCTGAGGTTGTGGCGGGTTTTATGAATGAGCATTTTGTTGCTTGGGGTGAGAGTGCTCGGTGTCGTGGGTTATAGGACCTGTTATAGGGCAAAATCAGTGTCTATAAGGGCGCCGTAGCATTATTTTTTAATGTAAAATGAATGAAGAGTTAAGTGTGTTTTTTTGGTTGTGTGCTATTGAAATGTTATGAGAGGGTGTTATAACTGACGTGTCGGGTGCTACAAAACTTAATCTCAAGTCATAGGTGGCAGTTGATTCGGGCTTTGGGTTTGTGGTTGGTATAACTCCAATCTCGGCATAGTTGTTTATTAGATACGTACCAAAACTTAACCTCAAGTCAATCGGGGTTAGCAGGTTGTTAGTTGACGAGTCAACCTGTTTATCTTCGCGTCCATTTTCATATCATGTCAATACTCACCACCCTTATTTCTGACACTCAATTCGGGTTATAAAGCTTTACTTGCTATTATCTTATCATTTCAGAAATAACACACTAAATATTAGAACACATATGAATCTTGATCATTAGAAAGATCTTTGAAAAGCTGATATATATTACTTGAGATAAACATAAAATTTGTACAGACAAATAGGCTAGCTTTGTCGCTCGACTGTCTTTCTTGCACTTAAAGGTCTCCAGCAGCACGAAGATGAAATCGTCAAATGCCACAAAAATCAGGCTTTGTCGCTCGACTGTCTTTCTTGCAACTCATCATTGGATTTTACATATCCGCGCTAAAACAATTCAGTTAGCAGCAATACTAGAACATACAAACAGTTGAATGAATGGCGGCTTGAATACAACATATCACATCCCAAACATGACACAATCAACACTGATGACAGTTAAGCTAAATAGAATATTGAAGCTAAAGAATGTTCAACTTGATACATATTTTTTAATAATGTAAGTACATCATAAATGATTAAATACCTAAAGAATGTCATTACAAGATAGTAAGATACATAGCCTGATATTAAATCTCACCCTGTTTCAATGTATATGTGTGTGTATGTGTGTGTGTTAACACCAGAATAAAAGTGAAGCAATGACTCGAGGTGAAGAAACAAGAACTCGAGAAATTGCTTTAATTAGCAATGAGAAATTGCAAATACCTCATATATTAAATCAAGGTTCTTTCTTTAACCTTTCAACATTGTAAACTTACAACAACATTTTAACCCATTTTGTTATCACAAGCTCACAGTAGCGTTACCAACTCTATCCAACCCCTCCACCAATCTTCTTTTAGCCGATTTTGTCCTATAACACCAAATCTCAAAAGCTTCACTTAAATCAGGATACTTCAACTGTTCCCCATCCATCCAGTCTGCTAAAATATCCGCTTGATCATTTGATGGAAGTGCTGATAATAATGCCACTATTGCCCCTTCGATACTCTGGCATAAATCCTCATCCATCTTGTAAGGATATCCCGTTTCCTCATTCCCATTCGAATCAAGAGCAGGTTTTGTCTTTCTAATATAAGGAAGCCATGTTTTCAGTAGCTCCACACGACGCGTGGCTGGAATGATCACGTTACCATATCCAACCGCATCTAATACCTTTCCTGTTAGTTCTATAATCTTTAATTTTAAACCCCACATGCTACTTATCAATAGTTTATCTTCCATGACCTCAATTAACCGATTTGAAAAGTCAATCCATTGGTCGACGAATTCTTTCATTAGGTCCATTTTTGAAAGAATGTTACAAATCCAGTTAAGATCCGAAAGAGACTGCATTAAACTCTTCTCGGCTGCCACCTCATCGGTTTCGGACAGTAAAGTTGCAAGCTTTGTATCAAATAAAGAAAATATATTCATAAGTCCCTTTTTTGACTCTGACTTCACTTCTTCGTCTGCTATGACTAAAGGGATCTCTTCATCATCATCGCCCAACATATACTCGACTTGTTCTTGAGCTGATGTTTTCAACTCGTCACCAAAGGGTGGTGATGGTGAAACAACTGAGGTGGCAAAACGGATAGCTGAAAGGAACACATTTTTGGTGGCACTTAAGTCCACGGGCTGAACCCGAGCTAATATAGGCATTGCTACTGGGCCAAGTTTAGAAACTACTTTCACGATTAATTCTTCTTCTTTGTCCTCCCACGGGACAGCTTCCAAGTACTGAATGCAGCTTTCGGTTACTTCTTGACAGTTATATTCACTTGCTAATTGAAGAACACCGAGAGCAGAGTGAACAGAGTTCCAAGATTCCAAAAGAGACTCCTTGGAAAGATATAGACGTCTTAAAAGATTGACGTGGTGCTCATAGTTGGAATCTGAGCAGTAGATATCAATAACAGCAGCACAATTTGGATCAGAGAGTTTATCTGCAAAATATTTGCTTTTGCCTTTAAGGACTGAAGAATGTGAATGAAACAGTTCGGGTTTTCCTTTGCTGTTTCTTAGATAAACAGTGACATCACTTGTATTTACGTCATTAAACACGAAAGATGCTGATCTCTGACTTCCCATGTATTAGATATGTATGCTACCAGTTTCATGCTTTCTGCAATAGGTAAAAGAATCAATATGTATCCACGAAACTAAAAGTCCCTATTGGTTTTGAAACTAAAATCCAAATGTACTTTGTTAAGGCCTATTACAGATTTACAGTAAATACATTATTAAAGCAACACACTAACACCAACAAAAAAGAGGAAAAAAATCTTACTGAATACTATCTATGGCATATAATTCTGATACATTGATATACGAGTTACACGAAATCATATGCATAAATCGCATAAATGAACTTATCATATTATCAAACACTAAAGCGAATCCAAACCTCAAACACATAATAAAAAACAACACCAAGAATGGATTTTCGCCTATTCCTCTAGAATTAAACAATCAACAAGAAAAAAACAAAAAAATTATCTAAGAGAACTGGTTACAAATGCTTTTAAACAAAAAAGCAGGGATGAAACTAGGACCAAATATGAGCGGGTGCACAAATTTAATTTCATGTATACTAACTAAATAACACTAGAAACACATTTAGATTGACCGGGTGCATTTAAGATGCATTTAGGAGATATCAATGTTTTTTTCAAAAATTAACACTAAATCAAAAAAATCCACGGGTGTCCCAGGACCCGCGAGAACCCCTGGTTCCGTCCCTGCAAACAAGTAGGCACAAATGGACATCTTTACGCGCATATCATCTACTTCATTGATACATATCATAGAAGTTACACTACTTCATATCCTAAAGTAAGTCTTTGACTTTGTATAGTCAACAAAACTTGAACTTCAAAAATGACCTAGCCAAACAGTTTGTAATGGAACAAGTACTTTTGTACTTATAAATCACCATATCTAACCTTCATTTCTCACTAGTCAAAACTAAATATATATATAACCAAATAATAACAATTACACAATTATGCTAATAATCATAATCAAATAAATAAAACATTCATACTAATCAAGTACTAAAAAAAACAAATCAAATCAAATCAAAACAAAACAAGATTCACTTTTTTCACCTTGTTAGATCACTGAATCCTCAAACATGGATGATCCACAGAATCTTTGCAACATTAAAGCAAGATCCTAACTTGATCAAATGGGTGTTCTTAAAAAGGCTAAAATCAAAATGGGTCAGAATTAGATGATGAAATGGATAAGCACAAAAGTGGGTTATATAAACTAGTGTTTCTAAGAGATGAGCTAATGCTTTGTTTTGCAGAGAAGATATCCAAGTGTCCATTGGAGGACAACAACAATATACTACTACTACAAAAGGATAAAGTGTTGAATTACATAAATGCCCATGCTTTTAGATACATGATTGGCTAATGCAAGTGTCTTTTGTTTGTCTTTGATTGGAATATCAAGAACTTCAACTTTAAGTTAGCAATAATTTAGTCATTTTCAATTTATAAAAAGTAGGTGTAATTTACACAATCTGTCGACAACACAAAATGTGTTCTTGTGTTATATATTATGTATTTTCTGTCCTTTAATACTTTGACTGATCAAATTTTATATTGTATTTTCGTATTTTCAGTTTCGTAATTTCATAATAATTAAAGAATCATGAAATTAAAAAAAATTTAAAGAATAAGGGATGCCAGAATTTATTTAGAGGGTGTATCAATAACCAATCTCTTTACCAGATACTATTTTTTTTAAACTAATTTATAAATACTAGTTGAACCCGCGTAAAGCGGCAATAACAAATAGTTTTCGCTAATTTTTTATTTTTACTTGTTTTTTGGTAATGAGTGAAGAAGAATGTATATTTAGGTATGTGTAAAATATGAGTGAAAAAGTTTTGTTTTTTTAAATTAAAGGCTTGTATGATTTATTGTCTGAATTTCAAAATTGAAGCTTGGATTAAAGGTTGGGTTTTGATTAGCGATATTCATGTTGAGCTAGGATTAAATAAGAAGAATAATTAAAATGAGAAATAATCACAATTATTCATTTTAAATGCACTTACAAAAATGGATAAATTTTCATTCAAATTTTCCTCCCAATTTAATATATGTGGTTAAAATTACTTCTCATCCTTCTCATTTTAATTATGCCTAGTGATATCTACAAATATATATTTACTTCATATATATAAAATATAGTTGGAGGAGTGTGGGACCATTAGGCTCATACAATCAAATTTTATGCGTATGAAGTAAATATATATGTATAGATATCACTAGCCATTAATTATTCTTCTCATTGATCCCTTTTATATTAATGTTTTATAAAAGTTATAGATAATAGTTAAAGGGAAGATATTTTTAGATATCATTGTACTTATTATATTAGGATATGTTACCCTTTTATTATTTTTTGTACAAAAAAATGTTTAACTATTCAAGAAAGTGAAAGTTATTGCTAAATAACCGAAAGTATGTGGATATGAGAGTGTTCGTTCATGTATTGGGCAAACAAGTTGCATGGATATAGTCTAGTTTAGTAGTTCAAGTTGTGCAAGTTGCCCCAGTTGCATGTCCTAGTGTGGGGCCTTTTTATTTTTAGGAAATATTGGAACATACGCAAATATCATATCCTACAGCTTTAAATAACATTTGTTTATTCATTAGTATATGAATACTTTGCAACAAACAGTGAATCAAGTCCCAAGAGATATTTTTTGGATTTTTGGATTTTTTTTTCGATCATTTTAGAGATTGGGCTTCCAAAATCATTGCAAGGACCTTTTAGCAAGTTGGGCCTTAATTAGCCCAACAACACATTGAAACCCAACTTAAGTTATGCAGCGACCTTTTAATAGCAGATTTGCCTTACACCTTTTTTTTCTGGCAAACCCTTGGCAAAGAGCAACATATGATGACTTTTTTAATTGGACCAAGATAAACGAAGACGGAGTCTTTGTATAGGTGGCAACTTAAATGAACAAAAAGCAAGATTCGATCGTCCCCAAGACCAAGTCGTGCGTGTGTGCTTTTTTGTGTTTCTGTGTGTGTTTTGCTAGCGAAGTTCATTGTCTTATTACACTAAGTTGGTGGTGAAGTATGTTGTAAAGAGAGAAAACTGAGTTAACGTATCAGTGAAGACTTAGGATCAAATGAGAAGAAAACATAAAATGAGAAGAATGAGAAATAACTATAGCCACACATTAGAGATGCATTGACTTGAACTAGATGCATCTTTAATCTTTTAGATGCACCCTAATATATTTTCTAGCAAAAAATTAGATGCATTTCATCAAGTTAGGCGAATTCTATGTATTTTTCGTCAACTGCGGGTCAAATTTGTTGCTAGTACTACTTTGCATCGTTTTCACTTCAAAATCACTTTCGAAACTAATTGGGACGCATCTAAGTGAATAGAGATGCATCTAATTCTACTCGATGCATCTCAAATGTGTGGTTATAGCTATTTCTCATCCTTTTTATTTTAAGTTTTCTTCTCACTGGATCCCTACTATCAATGAATGCGGTCTTGTAGCTTCCTTGTTAAACTTTGTCTCAATTATTAATGGCATACCAAATTTGAGCCTCACCTACACGCCCAAATTATTGAGGGTTTCAAACAGGCCCAAGTAACTAGGCTGGGTATTTTAGCTTGGTCCATACCTAGGTCAGCATTAGTTGCACCATCACGTCTAAGTCTACGAGTCGAAGTTCACTTGCATCATTCGGTACTTCGGTTTTAAGGCCAATCTTCTTTCCTAATGGTAATTCTCGTTTATGATATGTTTTCCGAATAATGTACGCAGGGCCGTCCCATGGATTTTGGGGGCCCTGTGCTATATCAACAATATAGGCCTCTCGAATAACATCAAAGATTTAAATATGTAAAACTCGTTAAAAAAAATAATATGTGTAAAACAACTATAGAAAAAAGCAAGCATCCGAAAACAATAGAAGAAATGTATAACATGTCTTAATTTATCCCATTTTTTGTGTGAGAACGACCGGACCCGTTTAAATGCTCTTTATAAAAAAGAAATAACAAATTGAACTAGATTAAACAACTTTCTGAAACCTTGGGCTGAAAGTGTAACTGTTGTGAATCCATTTGTACTTGTCTAGGGATAGAATAAAAAAAATAGGATAAAAGTGTAATATTCATAAACCTTAGGATTCAAAGTAAACATTACCAGGTTATCATCTTCAAAACTGATATACACTTATACCTTTCACTCGTATGACTCTGTTTTTCTTTCTCTTTCAATCATTCAAAACTGATATACCTTCACTCATAACGTCAAAGTCTTATGTTTTAGAGTACTTTTTCATCACTTTTACCCCATTTACCGAATTAAACTAGCCTTGCATCATAAAATCGGGGGCCCTAAAATTTTTGAGGCCCTGTGCGGTTGCACACTTTGCACACCCTAAAATCCGGCCATGAATGTACGCGATTTGAGTTCATCAACACAAACATAAATCAAGTATAACCACTTCAAGTTTGTCTTTGGACCTTATGGGTAACATGGTCAATAAATAAACCACATTTCCTTGACTTTTACTTAAGTCTATTTTAAACATACATTTTTTCAAAAACAAAAAAATTAATCATGTGAAGCCATAACCATCATGGCAATGTTACATTTAAACAACGACGTTTCTTTCAATTTTAGTCAATTTCACATGTCACTTTTTTAGCTAACACGAGACTATGGCAAAAATAAAATTTGATTATATGTGAAGCGTCACATCTAGTGTTAACATACATTATTTTTACCCAAGTACGTTCACATCAAACAATGACATCAACCGTCCCTCGAATCCAAGATAATTGGCGGTCGTTCATATGAAAACAAAATAATAATGCAATGTTTCTTCTTTATTCTTTTACTGTTTAACAAGGCTTCTCAGTAAAAGGAGGGGAGTTGCTTAGATAATGATGGGTCTAACATATTACGTATGTACGTACCTTTTGAAGTTTTGACGAAAGTTACTTATTACTTAATATCGGGTTAATACGCAACTATGTTTGTATAGTTTAGTTATGTCATAAGATACGAGTACAATCACTATGTTATAGTCTTGTCGATTTAGGAGACTATGCAGCACTACGGGTGATTTTGGGGCATGTTTAGCGTGTTTTATTTGAAGCTAATTTTCGTTTTGCATTGGACGTTTTGGAGACAAATTATTATCTATATCAACTCATTTGTATTTATGCATGTTGACTATCACACCCAGTATTCCATCAAAACTTTAACTAAATATGAGATTTATAAGAATCTAATCGGCAAATGATTTCATCAAATGTCTTTTAAAAGTCGAAAGTAGATCCGTAACATTTGTCCTCGTAGATACAAGATAAGATATTCGAGCTTCGTATAAGTTTAAAGTGGTAGGCTAATAGTATTCTTCCACAATAGTTTTTAGTCGAAACGGTAAGATACTCGTGCAATTTCAGTTTTTTAGGTGTTACGGTATCTTTATACATTTCTTTGAGACATTTGTGAATTGCGTAGTAAGACTAGGTGCAATAGTCACCTTTCACTTCCACTCTCGCACATTTCACCTCAGCGTCACATCATCATTCAACATATCACCACTTCCTTCACATTTCATGTGCAATGGTCACCACTCCTCTCACTTTCAAACATATCATGCAAAACAATGCACGCACACTCAAAAATTTAATAAACAATTATAAAAACACCACATTGCATGGTATTCGAACGGTGACTGTCATCACCTTTCATCTTTCTTTTTGACTTGGTTCCCGCGTGATAGTGAGAGAGTGCAATAGTGTGAAAGATGAGGATGAAAGATGAAGGGTGATACACCTATTGCACCCGGCCTAAGAGCTTCACTAAGTTTCTATTCTTGATATCCCATAAGCATATGGTAACTATTAGCTAGTCTTGTAAACAAAATTTAACTAGGAAAAAGAACATGGTTATTGAAAAGAGGATGTTCAAAAAAGGGAAAAAAAGGAGTATGATGATAGGGTGTCAAAATCATGATCATATGGTAATGAGTGACGTGGCGTGGAAGAGGGGACCGCTCTCATCATGTTTGGTGGTCCATACAAGCAAAGCACTAACTGTGGTGTTCAGTAAAAAATACTTACAAAGTAAAAGTACCTGCCCCCACATGCATCATATTTTACCGACAAATTTAACCTCGAGTTAACTGCATCTATTAACGCAAATCCAATGTTAAGCCACCACCTCATTCCCTTTTTTGTCTTAAAGTAACTATTTACCTCGTAATACTTGTTTTTACATACCAAAAGCATCAAAGTAAAATGATTATATATTGACACCTAAGCCAATCGTCATTTGTCAAAACGAGTTCGCTGACCTTAAGTACTCATGAGTCATGGGGCTCCTTTTATAAAACAAAATGTTGCTACATCAACATTTTTCTTCTATAACTCAAAATATGTAACGTAACTCTTCTTCCATCTCTTAAGTTATAAGACATCTTATGGCATCCTCTCTTAACCAAAAGGCTTATTTACCAATGGTACTCATGTTGTATGAGAAACTCCTCAATCAAATGATTGTGGGTTTAATTTCTGTTTAGAACAAGTGAGATAGATTTCTAATATAAATATTGTGAGATGGTTAAAAATTATTGTTCTAAAAAAGATACTACCATATAACACAGCTGGTAGATTTGACACAAAGCCCTATGGGGCAAGGTGGTGTGTGGTCGGCGTTATAGGGTCGCATTATAGCACACTAGCCGTCCCTATGACACTCAACACCGGCAGCTCTAACAGGTTAAAGTTAATAAACACATAATTTATTAATGCTCATAAGTTACTTGATTTTTTTTTCTTTCATTTTGGTTACTTGATCTCTAAAACCGATTATGGAAAGCCCTAATCAGTATATTATTGGTTAAGCGGTTCTTGCAATCATTATGTAACCAGTTTACAAAGTAACCAAGATGAACATTGCTCGAATGTTTAGTAAATAAGTTAACAGAGCTATAAAGTTGAGTAACCCAAACTAAATAAATAAATAAATAAATAAAAATAAAAAATTTAGGTAACTTAAATAAAAAGTATCATAAAGTTGAGCAACTGTCATACGTATCAACAAACGTTCATGTGCCTATGTTTTTACTAAAGTTAATTGCTCGATAACTTGATAACCGACTACATGCATAACTCCACTTAATCGATGTAGCATTAAGCTTATGATGTTGATTTTACAATATAGCAAGGCTGTTAATATTGAAATTTTACTATAAGTCGTTTTTACTTTCGCAAGATCAGAATCGTAAAATCAGATCAAAATCGAAAGATCCTACTAAAATGTTTAAATGTTTCATACGTCTAGTGATTTATTTAAAATTGATAATATAACAAATTTATGAAGAAAGAAGAGTTTAAAAAGTTATAACATAATGAAAATGAAACCCATATGGGTTTAGCATAATAACTTATCTAATCGGTGATTCAATTTAGTCTAAAAACTTATATATTTTACGCTTATATGACACTTATGGTTCCTAATGCTTGCTTTATTATTCCACTTTAACAAAACACATTCATTTATAGTTTTTTGGTTTAATTAACTTGAGGGAAGTAGGATCAAATCGGATAACGATTTTACGATTCTATGGTAAGATCGAGATCCTACGTAAGATCCTGATGATCGATTCGTTTTCGCTTAATAAAATCGTAAACTCGTATGATCTTAAGAGCTAGATCGTGATCTTAACAGCTAATGTAGCATTAGCATTTTATACTTCATTATTTATATGTTAATACCTACATTTTCAACAAGGTTGTTAGGACTTAGGCTTATAAAGTTTCTCTGTTTAATATTCTTGGTTATAAGAACCGACCGAGTTCTATCGATGTGACCTCTACAATATGAAAGGAAGTTATATAAAACAAATGAACATAAATCTGTTTTTTGTTTTGGGACATACAACATTTGCAAACTTAAACTATACTTAATATATATAGACAATAAAACGCCACAATGAATTGCTTAAAGATCATTGGAAACAAATGACAGATGTTTCATACTTTCCAAATTTGTCTAATGTTAATGGATTGATGAATATGCTTGTTGGTTTTGACTTGAGGTATTGATCATATAACTAGTATCCCAAGTGATCTCATTGTCATGTTAAGTCGTTATCTGCTGTTAAACGTCAAGGCTAGACACGTTCTCTAGTTTATGGATCGATCACGTCAAACATCAACACCAAGTACCGAACAAATGATGTGTATATGCTTTGAGTTGATTGCCGTAAGTCCAAGTCTCATACGAAACATTACAAAACCTCAAATGTGTGGCCTAGTTGAGAGAGTTTGGAATTCTCGAGTGGACGTCGCCTACTCCAGCGTAAACGTCAATTGTGGGACTGGGAAAGGGACGAGCTTTGAAAAAATAAGTCGTGATTTTAATCTTAACTTTGTCCGGTTCACGGTAACAACTAAACATTGCTTGAAGCTGATCGTTGAAAAAGAGTCAGTCAACACCCGCGGATGCACTGTCCGCCAATTTAAATCACATATATACGTTTGTTGTATTTTCTAACGCTTAGCTAGTTCTTACAGTCTTATTTATAAAGAACCAATGCAAGTTGTATTGCTAAACTCTCCTTGGGTTTATATATATGGAGTAACAGATTAAACGTTGGGCATATCATATCGTTCTGGTTTACTGTTCGTAAATAGTTGAGATCAGGGAATTGACCGGACCGGCATGTTTGTCGGGTGGTGTAGACGGAGGCCCGGCCTGTTCCACGTGTCCCTCATATGCCTCCCCACTTCTATTTATATATTCTTTTGGATAAAAAAACAAGTGCTGTAAATTTCATTTCGTATCATATATTTTTCTCGTAGTAGGAGTGTTACCTTTCTTAGAAGAAAATGATAATCTGAGGAGAATATTAAGATAATATTCGTATAACAACAACAACGAAACTCAATCCCACCGGAATGGGTATGAGAAAGGTAGAATGTAGACACGTAAAGCCCTACCTTAGGGAAAATCCGAGAGTATGAAGTCTGCTTCAAAAAAACCTCCGGCAAGATAACATTCGTATAGCATGTATTATAATCATGTTCCTTTCTATGTATATGCATTGTCAAAATTATCTATAATTTGTAAATAATTTATAAATTAAATGATAGAGTGGTTTATAAGCTGTATGGGTTTGTTTGGTAACCTAGATGACTAAAAACAATGCATGAGCTATGTTCAAATAAGGAATAAAAAGTATGTTCGTTTTCTCTTGGACCAAGACCATCAATCCATATGATCTCAATCAATCCATTGCGAAATTGTAGTAATTGATCCGACTCTAGCTACTTGACTACTTGGGATCCTAAAATTGTAGTTTTATAAGTTTATGCACACACTCATTAGTATATGGTGTGTATGTAGTGATCGTAACGGTTTGTGATAAATAGATAGTTTGTGGATGTTTCGGCTGAAACATATGTGACATATTATGTGCGAGATATTAGGTGATATATAGGTGTGTATATATATACTTGTCTTTCAAAAACAAATAGTACTGATGTTATTTATCTTATTAAAGTGGGCTATTAACACAATCAAATTAAGAGTTTTAATTTTCCACTCAAATTACCATAAATTAAGCATAATAGCAAAGTGATACTTTTTACAAAAGGTTTTGGACAATTATGTTGATTGCTTCTTAAATTATTGTTCATGTTATTGCTTTAAGGTTCCCGATGCATGTAAAAAATTCAATTTGTAAAGAATATGAGACATGAAAACTTTATCATAAGTCAAAAACATTGATATTAGAGTGAATCATCATCGACATATATATTAGCTGGATGCTTACATTAACACAATGATGTAAAACAGTAAACCTTGGTTTAAAATTTAAATGTCTTTTGCCATATATTTGGTCCCATTTGCCTTTGAAATGTTTCCCAAGTGAAACCCTTTGCATTTTTGGTGTCACTTGAGAAATCTCATTTTCATTTGTGAGACTTTAGTTATCAATTCTTACTTGTTAATTACAATGAAAATGTAACATTCATATATGTAATTAACTACCATGCACGTACGTACTAAACTTAGTTACCCAAAATGAATAAGGACTTTTAACGGCGCACTGCTTATTAAGCAGTTCTTAATCAAAATCTGTAATTGGATTGACTGGTCGAAATAAAGCTAGAGGCGAAGAAAGCGAACGAGATGTTGATGCAGTTGACTTAATTTTTGCAAAGAATATGATGAAGCGTGTGTTGGTTGAAGGGGGCAACAATCATAACTCATAAGCAATGTATGCATGTATAAAGACACCACTTTGAGCCTCTCCAACTTTTCATTTCTTTTCCTTTTCCTTTTTCCAATCTTGCTTCGCTATTTTTTACCATCTCTTTCACTTTTACTGCTTCAAAATAGCAAGTGCACTCATATATTTCACTTGGCAACTACTCACACTGTCAAACCCTACAAACGGTGGTAAGGTTAGATATGATGCATATTTAAACGAAACATCCTTAAGATTGTGCTAATTAACCAAGCTTAAAGAGCTAATCTGGAATAATATACAACACGGCATTAACTTTCATATGTAATGTAATCGAAATTCAAATGTGTTATGCACAATGCATGGTTGATTGATGATGCATGTCAATTTTACGCCTTCACATGCCTAGTTCTTTAAAACGTACAAAAGGTTTGGTGGTATAACATAACGAGAATATATATTTAATCTAGAGTCGTGCGTCCTATAGTAAATTAAAATATGATGATTTTACGACTTAATAACCCCTTTTTTTTGGGACGGCGATTGTATTAAGTTAACAAATTAAAAAGCTAGAAATTAAAAAGATCACATGGTATTTGTAAAATCAAATTTAGAATTGATAATCCAATTGATCAAATCCGGACATGAAATCCTACTCCTATGCGAGATCCATGAAATCCTATACGACTTAATTATAACTACTATATATTGCGCCTAAAATGTATATTTCTGCTAATATTTCACATCTTCCTAATACGATATGACAAGTATTAGAAACTTCTTTAAACACATGCAAAACAGGATTAAAATGAAAAAAAACAATTATCTGCAAAACCGAATGATTTACAACAAAAGTGAATTCAAACACGTAATCTACATATATCTCTCATGTCCGTCCACCCGCTGCTAGATTTGACGGGTTGGATCCTAAGATCCCGACCTCAACGAAACCAGTACTAACTAACAAACAAACACACTAATCAAATTGTCTTGAAATAATTCTATTTTGTGGAGACCCTATTAATCATTTAGTAGCCATGAGTATGCTCTACAATGAATTAATGTTCTCTAAAGTAGGGTTTTCTTTATGTTGATGGTGGGTTATGAGTGATTGAGTAGATCGTAAGAGGATATATGCAAATAGATTTGGCTTGCTAATAATGAGTAGTAAATACCAAAAAGTGATATAAAAAGCTAAAAGGAGTGAAAGTGGAAAAACATGATTTTGAAGGGTGACAAATTGTTACTAAAAGTCAATATTCTCATACTGAACATGAAGATTTGGGCTTACCCTAAAGGGTCCCCGTATCCAGTGGAGAAGAAAGAAGTATCATTTGAGGTACACAAAATTCTTCACTAGATCATCTATTATTATTATGCCAAATAATACCAAAGACCTATGGGTCCAAGATTTTGTGGATAAAATGTCATGGGTTCGAGTCTCGGCTCGTGTTCACTCCAGTTGGTGCTCATCTAGGTCAGGAGAGTTGCCGAAGTTATTTTTTGTGGGGTGGACAATGGCTGGTGCCAAAAAGCACCCAGAGTCAGGTGTTCCCGCGAATCTACACATTTTTAAGGATTATTATGCCAAATAATAGATGTTCCTTAATGTTTTCATCTATGGTTTCCACTTTCATACCCTACATTTTCACCACAACTGACTAATCCTTTAGCTAGTTAATATTTTGCTTTTAGGCAAGACAAATTAGCTAGCTGGCAATAAATTCTTTTCATAGATTTTTAAAATTTCAAAGAAATAAAGTTAAATGATTGTTACATAAAAAACATGAGTTATGATTTTGTTGTGTACCTTTCTTACTAGCTTGTTAATTTTTACGGTAAGTGTACTAGAAGAAAAACTCAAGAATGATTGTTTAACTACTTTCATCTAGTTTCTTCACCTTGGATACGTTTGTTCTGCTTTTTAAAAACCAAGTTACAATAAATATAAATACAACAAGACAAAGTAATTTTTTTTTTTTTTTTCAAAAGTCTGTACATGTAAGCCGTTTCTTCAATGTTAAAATCTCGCATTGTCAATTTTTGTCCCATGCAACATAAAACTTTTGAACACAATTTTGTCCAGAGATCACATACAAAAACAATAAACAAATTTATTTCTGAATATACATATAGATGATATATAAGACAAGAAATGTATTGACAAACATCATCTTGCAGGCATAAACCTAATCTCAGACAAGATTATGATATTTCTTCATCTCTTTTATTCTAAAGAGAGTTATTCATATTTATATTGTTGGGTCAAATTAAATGAATATATGCTTAAGTGTCTAATCCAACACCAACATGAACGTACAAGTGCAATATAGTTAAGTGTGGTTAACTAGCACAATATTTAGGTTTATAGCAGACAGTGATGTAAGGAGCTTGACCTAACACATAATTTTCTAGCAAGGTCAACATATTAGTTAATANGACAAAGTAATTTTTTTTTTCTTTTTTTTCAAAAGTCTGTACATGCAAGCCGTTTTTCTCAATGTTAAAATCTCGCATTGTCAATTTTTGTCCCATGAACCATAAAACTTTCGAACACAATTTTGTCCAGAGATCACATACAAAAACAATAAACAAATTTATTTCTGAATATACATAGATGATATATAAGACAAGAAATGTATTGACAAACATCATCTTGCAGGCATAAACCTAATTTCAGACAAGATTATGATATTTCTTCATCTCTTTTATTCTAAAGAGCTTTAAGCATATTTATATTGTTGGGTCAAATTAAATGAATATATGCTTAAGTGTCTAATCCAAAACCAACATTAACATACAAGTGCAATATAGTTAAGTGTGGTTAACTAGCATAATATTTAGGTTTATAGCAGACAGTGATGTAAGGAGCTTGACCTAACACATAATTTTCTAGCAAGGTCAACATATTAGTTAATATACATAAATGATGTGAACATCTGCAATAATTTTCAATTTTAAACTGATTAGTATTGTTTGCTTCTATTAATTATGTTATTTGTAATGTCAACTTAGGTTACGTGGAATGATTTCGAAGAGAAATCATCTATTTATATCAACCAGTGACGTTTTTTGCAAATTTAGAATGAAAATAATTGCTTAGATCAATTTTATTTTATATAAAATGAAAAGCTTATAAATTAATGTGATATTTTAGCTGACTTATTTAGTAAAAACGTTTGATGGAATAAAAGAAACATAAAATGAAATATCAAAATAAAAATATATCCTCGGTGTGAAATAGTTTTTCTCTCTTTATTTTTTTTTTTTTATTTTTTTTTTATTTTATTTTTTTTTTCTGGAGCGATAATAATATTAAGCATTAGCAAGAAGCTATAAAATGTAAGAAAAAGGGAAAACGGGCTCTAAAGAGAAAAAGAGCGTTAAAAAGAGGTAGTTAAACCACTTAATCCAATCAAGAAAACCTTCTTACAGTTGCTAACAATCTAATTAATTAAAAGAAGAAAGCTTAATTGTTGAAAGACTTTTAGTTACTCGTATGAATATAGCCGAAAAACTAAACCTTTAAATTTTGTTTTTGCAAATCTCGTATCTATTTACTAGTTATAATGCCCGCGCACGCGCGGGGTTTTTTTAAAATTTTTTTGAATCATATATTTTTATTTATTAAAAAACAAATAATTTAATCTTTGTTTTGTTTGATTTATGATGTTTAATTTTAGTTTTTTATTATTAAAGATAATTATTTAAAAATTTTAATCCTATTGTTAATTGCATCTTATCTATATTTTTTGTATTTATCTTCTACTTGTGTTATGGATAAATATAAAATATTATCTAATAAGATAATAATCTTTTTTTCTAAATAATATTATTACTAAATAAGGTATGGTTTAGTTTTTTTGAAATGGAAAAGTCCCCACTTGGGGTTTTGTTTTATTATATAAAAGATTTGGTCGAAGAGTCAACTTGGAATCCAATAAACTATAAAAAGAAAGAAAGTCGGTGATGAACTTTACTTGATTGCTCATCTCTGCCAATATTGGAAAATTTTGGCCACTTAAATTACGTACTGTATTTTCTTTTTTTCACATGCTTTTTTTGCTTTTTTTATTTTGAAATTATAAAACAGATGATCGTATATACTTGCTTTTTTTTGCTTGATGAAACGTTACATGTTAAACTTATGAAATCAAGTAGGTTAATTAACAAATTAGTTAAACCAAAGACCCTAATAACTTAACTTCACTGACAGAAAATTTTATTACTCACTAAATAATAATAAAAAACTAGCTAGCAAATAGAATTACAAAAACACATAAAATAATTCATAACTAAATGATAATTTTGATTAAACAACCTAAAAGTACGATAAAGTATTATTGATAATTAATGAGGACAAGAAAGAAGAGTTTGTTGAGATATGAAGCGGTTGGATCATGACAAAAAGACTTGAATCAAGAAAATATGATTTATATATTTTCTCTACAGTATAACGCTATTTCCTTTGTTATGCCGTAGAAGCTACGGTATTAATTTATTTACTTTTAGTCTTCTTTAAGGTGTCTGTAACCATATGTTATTTGTCACGCCAACGAGCTCTCGAATAAGGTTTAATCATAGCTTCTTAGTTGTTACGTATGCCGTAAACAAGTAAACCTTGTTATGCCGTAGAGGCTTCGAATGATGATTTTTCCCTTTCATTTTTAGGCTTCGAATGGTTAGGATTGACCGTTGAACTAACTGCGTTAAAAGTGGCAGACGATAGAGTTTAAGATTTAATGAACGATAATATGGCAATTTACTTAGTAATTAAGTGCGTGGCGAGCACATAAAAACAATGTTATATAGATTAGTTGAAGATCTTAATGCTTAGACAACAACTAGTTTATCACTCTCAACCCAATGGGATAAGGTAGTTATTAGACGAAGTGTGTAGGGACTAATTATCCATATAAGACCTACACTATAAAAGGCTCACTCGAACGTTTCTAGGTGAGCATTGCACACATATTTCATGTCATTGATAGGTAAGAGGATTAGCTTGGCGACCACATCTTTTTATCTTATTGATTTTCTCCTTATTTTCCATTTTGTATTATTTAAATATTGTCTTGTTAGTTACTGTGTTATTTTAATAACCGTGAGGATTTAAAGCTCAAGTTGTCGTTTATTTACTTTTAAATATTGTTAACATTATTCGCTCTAAGTCTATACTTTAGTGGTACCGTTCATCCTCAAACCGATGGTCAAAACAAAGTGGTTAATCGCACTTTGGGAAACATGATTCATTATTTGTGTGGAGATATACCAAAATTGTGGGATGCATCTTTAGCTCTAGCCGAATTTGCTTATAATAGTGTGGTTCATAGTTCAACACGTTTTTCACCGTTTGCTATTGTATACAAAACTACACCAAATCAAGTGATGGATTTGGTTGATTTACCGGGCAAGAAGAATGTTCAAGCAAATAGGATGGTGAAAGATGTGCTAGCTACTCATGACGTTGTTTGGGCCAAGATTGTTGAATCAAATGCTAAGTATAAGGCCGCTGCTGATAAATATTGTCGGGTTAAGTTGTTTCATGAAAGTGATAAAGTGACGGTGTTTCTTCGAAATGATCGTTTTCTGGTAGGTATTTATAACAAGCTTCAACAAAAGAAGTATGGTCCTTACAAGGTCTTGCAAAAAATCACTGACAATGCGTATGTGGTAGATCTACATAATACCATGAGTATTTCAAAGACTTTTAACGTTTCAGATATTTATTAGTTTCACCCCGAGGATGAAGCTGAAGATGAGAACTCAATGTCTAATTCTTATAAAGTGGAGTAAGGGAGAATGATGAGGACAAGATAGAAGAGTTGGCTAAAAAAATATATGAAGTAATTGGATCATGACAAAAGGACTCGAATAAAAAATAGTAATTTATTTTCTACACGGCGTAATGCTATTTCTTTTGTTACACCGTAGAAGCTATGACTTATAATTTCTTTACTTTTATTTTTCTTTATGGTGTAGCCATATGTTTCTTGTTACTCTGTAAAGCTCTCGAATAAAGATTCATCCTAGCTTCTTAGTTATTATGCCGTAAACAAGTAAACCTCATTACGCTGTAGACGCTTCCAATACCGATTTTTCCCTTTTATCTAGGTCGTTTCTTAATTTATTAAGAAGACTTTTTCTCCAATATTTAATGTCTTATAAATACTAACGATTATCCGGGCAAAGCGATGATTTATAGCGGCAAATAATTATACTTTTAAACTTATGGTTTTGGTGTGGCCCTTGTGGGTTCAGCTTGTAGTTATTATGAGAGAAGAAAAAAAATTGGGTTAAAAACGAAAAATTATAAAATTTGACGATTAAACAAAATTTAAACTGCTCTTACTAAATTAGTGGTAGATGTTGTTACTATTTTTAATTAAAGATATGTAAAAAGGAATTTGAAATTTAAAATGATACTTTGGGTATAATACAATACTCTTTTAAGTTTTAAGTAAAAGTTATTCGTGTAGATAGGGTTTAGAAGCAATATTTTTGATTAAAATTTTTAATAAACTTTGACTTTAAGCCGTTAAATCCTATATGATTTTGTTAAACTCTTGTTAAATTATTGTTATACTTATAAGGACTTCAATCCATAGATCTAATTATCAATATCAACTGTTTTATTAACGTCGCTTGTACAATTTCAGCATGTCATTAATGTCGAGCAGAAGTCTTCATCGAGCATTTAACGTCTTATTTATTTGTTTGAAACAACGAAATTTCTATTAAACAAAAGGTCTTATAAACTACATGGATATCGAGTAGCTGGATACTCACCTACATATATGGTTGCATATATACTTGTATGGATTTCCATCAGCTGGTTTTGTGGTGCATGGTTGTTAGTGGCAGTTAAGTTGGAATGGAATGCACGCAAATCAAGTTAAATATGAATGAAGAATGTGAGAGGCAAAATGGCAGGAATAGCATCAGAAAATGCACCCCTACAAACCCTACAAAGCTTTTGAGCCACACCCATCTCTCTATTCTATTCTATCATCACTTCCCAATACCATTCATTACTTATTCAACTTTTCTTTTTAACTCTCTTCTTCTCGAAATATTCTCTAATCCAATACCGTGAATTTCTTTTACCGATGATATATCCTAGCTTAAACTTTGATCACTCATCACTCTACATCTCTAAAAGGAAACCGTGTCTCATATAGAGCTTTGTTGGAATATGACAACATTAGACTAGAAGTAGTGGTAAGGTGAAGTGTGTATTTGCTTATTTTTTACATCAGCGTGACACCATTAGACTAAAAGAAGTTAATGTTTCTTTTTCAGGATTTTCTTACAATTTAATTGTCCACTACTATAAACTAGACGAGTACCCGTGCATAGCAACGAGATTTTATAGCGGCATTTTATTATAATGATATTTTGGTTAAGTGGTTTGTGTAACGTTTTGTGTAACCAAAATATCATTATAACTATCTGCCGCTATAAAATTCGGTTTCTATGCACGAGTACTCGTCTAGTTTTTTTAAATACACCTAAACAGTTTGTGTGACACCCTAAATCTTTTAGACAGAATGTAATAATTTTACATTTGTATTCATTCTATCTATATACGTGGGTATTCATTCTTAAGTTTGACAAAACAATTTTACATTTCAATGTTTTCATTTATTAATTATTCATTTAACTTTTCATATTTTTAAGTTGACAAAAAATTTGAATGTGTAATATAAGGTTCCATGTTTTCATTTAAGTTTTGATTAAGTTTTAAATTAGAGGTATTAAAGAGTGGTAAATGCATTAATTAAGGGTAATTTAGGCAAAACATTAATTTAAGTTTTTCACTTTTCACTTTTTGACTTTTTGACCATTTTCTCTTTATAAATAGTATAGATAAATAGCGAAGTTTGATCGAGTTTACCATAATACACTTACTTACAATTATAGTTACAAATTTCAAAGAAAGAATTGATTTTTAAGTTAAGGATAAAATTGTCGTTTTGCAAAAACTTTGAAAAAAGAAAAGAGTAATAATTATGTTTTCCTTAAAATGTTTGTTTTTTGTCGGAAGATAATTATTTTTGGACGGAGGAGTAACAGACTCAACCTCCTTTCACATATCGTGGTTAGGTTAATCTTTCGGTTTAAAACAAATAAAGGTTTAAAACGAGTTGAAACTATTACTGGTATGAACGGATAAATGAATAAGGTTTTATCTGTATGGCTGCTGAGGAGTGTTGAAGTTTGATTTAATTCTCACGTGACTTTAGAAGTTTGAATAGTCTAAGGTTGAATAAGTATTCTTTGGCTGGTCATATGCCACTAGAAGTCAAGTTTGTTGAGATTTTATAGGCTTATTAGTATTATCTTCTTTTACTTACCGTTGCATTGTAAAGCCTATATATAGGCCATTTATCATTCAATAAAGATCATCTGCAGTATCACAAATATCTTAGTTCTTTCACTTCTTGTTTTTGCAAAATACCCAACAAATTTGGTATCGGAGCAAGGTTCTTTCTAAACTGGGCGTTTGGTTTTCAATGGCTACAAGTGCAAGCAGCATCAATGTGTCCCAACCACAAATACCCATCTTCAAAGGAGACTCTTATGAATTCTGGAGCATCAAGATGAAGACCCTATTCAGATCCCAAGATCTATGGGATCACATCGAAAACGATGTCGAATCAAGCAATGAAGCTCAAACCAAGGAGTATGAGAAGAAAGACGCCAAGGCACTTTTTTTCATCCAACAAGCAGTTGATGAGTCCATTTTTTCAAGAATAGCATCAGCAACTACAGCAAAGCAGGCATGGACTATTCTGAGTACCGAATATCAAGGCTCTTCCAAAGTAATCACTGTCAAATTGCAGTCACTAAGACGAGAATTCGAAACCTCTGCCATGAAAAGCAACGAGTCTGTGCAAGATTTTCTGGCACGAGTTTCAACAGTTGTAAGCCACATGAAATCTTATGGCGAGCAAATTTCAGATGAGACCGTGGTGGCAAAGGTCCTAAGAAGTCTGACCCCGAGGTTTGACCATGTAGTAGCAGCGATCGAAGAGTCCAAGGATCTCTCAAAGTTTTCATTTGACGAGTTAATGGGTTCTTTGCAAGCTCATGAAGCTCGGATAAACAGATCCAGTGTAAAAGATGAAGAAAAGGCTTTTCAGATCAAGGGCGAGCATGATTATTCAAGTCAACGTGGAAGAGGAAGAGCTAGAGGTGGCTATCGAGGAAGAGGCCGAGGTCGAAACAATACATTAAAGTGTTCACACTGTAAGAAACCTGGGCATTCTGATGACTTTTGTTGGTTCAAACCCGAAGAAGCAAAGTATGTAGAAGAGGAAGAAGATGATGATTTTCTTTTTATGACAATGGGCACTGAAAAGCAAGAAAAAAATGATCCGTGGTATGTAGACAGCGGGTGCTCACATCACATGACCGGTGATCGAACAAAGTTTAAAGGTCTTGATGAAGCTTTCAAATCTCAAGTACGACTTGGCGACGATAAGCAATTACGAATTGAAGGTCAAGGTACAGCTGAAATCTCTATTGGAAATAAGAAAAAATTCATTCAAGATGTTAGTTATGCTCCATGTTTAGCCCATAATTTGCTCAGTGTAGGCCAACTGATGGAAACAGGTCATTCGTTATTGTTTGATGATGGAAAATGTGTAGTAAAACATAAGGCTACTGGTAGAATTATTGCATGTGCTTATATGACTTCAAATCGTATGTTTCCGCTTGAATTTACTAACAAAATAGAATCAGGTTTGGTAAGCAAAACTATTGCAGAAAACGAGTTATGGCACCAACGATATGGCCATCTATATGTAAAGGGGTTGCAGCTCTTGCAAAATAAGGATATGGTAAGTGGCCTTCCTACGATAAAACCGTTGGAAAAAACTTGTGAAGGATGTATGGTGGGTAAGCAAGCAAAACAGTCTTTTCCTACGGGTAAATCAAAAAGGGCTGAAGCAGTTTTAGAACTTATTCATGCTGATTTGTGTGGTCCGATGAGAACCGAATCACTCGCCGGAAGTAAATACTTCATGCTTCTCACAGACGACTTCAGTAGGATGAGTTGGGTGTACTTTTTAAAGTACAAATCTGAATCATTTGATTGTTTTAAGAAATTTAAGGCCCTTGTTGAAAAGCAAAGTGGAAGAAATATTAAAGTGCTTCGGACTGATCGTGGAGGCGAGTTCTTATCAAAAGAATTCAATGACTTTTGTGATGAACATGGAATACTAAGGCAGCTTACAGCCCCATATACTCCCGAACAAAACGGGGTCGCCGAGAGAAAGAATCGTACTGTTGTTGAAATGGCTCGGTGCATGCTCAAGCAAAAGGGTATGCCAGATTCATTCTGGGCTGAAGGTGTTGCAACCGCAGTTTATATTCTCAACATTTCTCCAACTAAAGCCGTTTGGGATCAAACACCGTACGAGGCATGGAGTAGTATCAAACCGTCGGTAAGCCATTTACGAGTCTTCGGATGCATTTGTTATGTCCTTGTTGCAGGTGAAAGACATAAACTTGCTGGAAAGTCTCAAAAGCATGTGTTTATTGGGTATTGCACGCAATCAAAAGCTTACAGGCTGTATGAGCCTATAAGTAAGAAAATTAATATTAGCCGAAATGTGGTTTTCGATGAAGATGCGTGTTGGAATTGGGATGATCAGAAGGCATCATTTAAATCTCAAGATGAAGAATTCATCACTGATGTTATTCAGGATACTTCATCTTCCATGAGTACATCTACAAGTCCATCGCGGTTTGCGTCAGCAAGTCCAACAAGCTCACCCACAAGTCCTACGGTGTCTTCACCTGTAAACAACAACACTGTAACAGAGGTATTGGAATCAGTACAGCTTCGTAGAAGTGAGCGGGGAAGAGTTCCTCGACGACGCTTTCAAATTGAAGGAGAGGCTTCATCGCCTCAAGAAGCACAAGTCATGGATGATGCTGATGATACTCTAGCTCTATTTGTTGGTGATCCAGTTCATGTTGAAGATGCCCTTGAAGAAGACGAATGGAGATTGGCTATGCAAGATGAACTTTCAGCAATTCAAAAGAACAAGACATGGGAGTTGGTTGACCTACCAGTAGGTAAGTATCCAATCGGTTTGAAATGGGTATTTAAGACAAAATACTTGGCTGATGGAAGCATTCAAAAGCACAAGGCTAGGTTGGTTGTTAAAGGGTATGCACAACAACACGGTATCGATTACGAAGAAACGTTCTCACCGGTAGCTCGCTTCGAAACGATTCGTATAATTCTAGCGGTTGCTGCACAACAACAATGGAAGCTATATCAATTTGATGTCAAATCTGCATTTTTAAATGGAGATTTGAAGGAAGAAGTTTATGTTTCCCAACCACCTGGTTTCGAAAGTACGAGTCATCCAAATAAGGTGTTTCGTTTGAACAAGGCGTTATACGGGCTCAAACAAGCACCGCGTGCTTGGTATAGCAAAATTGATGAATTCTTCCACAAAAGTGGTTTTATCAGAAGTCAACATGAGCCAACGCTATATGTAAAAAGGCAAGGTACTGATTTACTAGTCGTTAGTCTTTATGTTGATGATATGATTTATGCTAGTTCTTCGTCACAGCTTATTCTTGAATTTCAAGCATCTATGAAGAAGATGTTTGATATGACTGATTTAGGAGAACTTCGGTATTTTTTGGGGTTGGAAATTATTCAGACTAGTGGTGGAATATTTATGACACAACAGAAATATGTGGAAGACACCCTAAATAAATTTCATATGGCTGGTTGCAAAATTGCACCAACACCTATGAACATTAATGAGAAATTGAGAGTAGACGATGGCACAGGTTTGACAGATGCAAAAACCTACAGGAGTCTAATTGGCAGGTTAATTTATGTCACCCACTCACGTCCAGATGTAGCATACTCTGTTGGTGTTTTGTCCAGGTACATGCATAATCCATCAAAAACTCACTTTGGAGCTGCCAAACGTGTTTTACGGTATTTGGCTGGAACAAAAGATCATGGAGTCTGGTTTCGTAGGCATGATAAATTTATTCTTAAAGGGTTCTGTGATAGTGATTGGGCAGGCTCAGTTGAAGATAGACGAAGCACGTCGGGTTATTGCTTTCTTCTTGGCACAACAGTAGTATCTTGGAGATCAAAAAAACAAGCAACCGTGGCCCTGTCTTCAACAGAGGCCGAGTATGTGGCTGCTACTGAATCTGCATGTCAAGCCATTTGGTTACGAAGAATCCTCGCTGATTTGGGACAAGTGCAAGTTGAAGCTACCAGTATCATGTGTGACAATATATCAGCTGTTATGTTAGCCAGGAATCCTATTCTTCATGGTAGGACAAAACACATCGAAATAAAGCACCATTACATACGTGAACTGATCGCAAAAGGAGAGGTCACGCTAGAGAGTTGCAAAACCAATGAACAAGTAGCAGACCTGTTAACAAAAGCTCTGCCACAAGCAAAACATGATGAATTTAAAGCGCATCTTGGAGTTTCGACGTTCGAATGATGGGGGAGTGTTGAAGTTTGATTTAATTCTCACGTGACTTTTAGAAGTTTGAATAGTCTAAGGTTGAATAAGTATTCTTTGGCTGGTCATATGCCACTAGAAGTCAAGTTTGTTGAGATTTTATAGGCTTATTAGTATTATCTTCTTTTACTTACCGTTGCATTGTAAAGCCTATATATAGGCCATTTATCATTCAATAAAGATCATCTGCAGTATCACAAATATCTTAGTTCTTTCACTTCTTGTTTTTGCAAAATACCCAACACCATGGCATGCCAATCTGAAATGATCCAAAATGGCTGCTATAGAAAGTCTTCTTTAATTTCAAGTCTTTTTCTTTGTTTTATAAATGGAAAAAGGAGACAATTAAATATTATAATAATTATTTTTAAGTGTACACACTTTCTTAATTAATTTTTTAACAAACCATGGTAACCTAAAAAACTCGTTTTGTTTATCACTCTGTCACCTGAATAGACATAAAACGAAATCATCAAAAGGCCAGGACATTTTTGTTTGTCTACGTGCATATGATCTGAAATAATCCCAAACAAGAATGGAAAAACTATTAAAAGAAACCTCGTATTATGTCAAAAATCATCTTTACTAGTGATAGATCAAGATTTTTAACAGGGTGGTCTACTATTTCATAATGTATTGGCATGCACTTAAGAAACTAACATCTTAAAAAAGTACAAATAAATTGTTTGAAGAGTAATATAAAAAGACAAGTCTTCGTAATGTCAGTCCTTGAAAGTTCAAGAACTCTTTTGGTACCATGAAAATGACTCATCATATCTAAAGTCATCTAATCTCCACCACTAGAGGAGAGTGGTCCTTTTTAATTAAGATATTGCCAAGTCATTTAAATAGCCATATTTGAATGAGTAACTAAATAAATTATTGACTATAGTTAAGAAATTAACACTACACGAGATCCTTGATTGTTTTATAGCAACCAGTCATTTTGTTCTTATAAATATCAAGGTTCTCACATCTTCTGCTGTTTTTTTTTCGAACCTTGCGTTAGAGTATTATGTAATTGATCATGTATGCTTGCTTGGTACTTAACATCTTTGATACAAGATATATTGTACTTCAATTGTAAACAGTATTTTGAGTTTATTAAATTTCAATAATTTGTTCAAATCAATAGAATTGATGAAGTGATGTTGGCCAAAACCCCATGCATGTCTGTAGTGTCATGTTAGATGGTCCTAGATCTTTTCAATTCTAGCATCCAACTTTTTAGAACGCCCCACCACTTAAGTGATTGAAGTTTAAAACCCAAAAACGATGTTTTCCAAAGGTGTGTGATTATAAATGTTAAGAAAGAACTGCTGAGAAATGTTGTCAGTGACGGAATCAAGGTGGGTCCCGAGGGTCCTAGGATACCATGAAATTTGATGACGTAATGTCAATTTTTGTAAAAAACTTTGATTTTTTTTTTTAAATGCACCTAGTCAAAAAAAATTTGTGTTCCTAGTTCAATATAAGTTTTCGTAAATTCACCTGGTCAAATAGTGTTCCGGTTCCATCCGTGAATCTTGCTACAATTCTCAAATTTGCCGATATATGTCATAGACACCGCTTTTAACTTTTTAGGGCCGACCATATTGGACCAAAAATCGAACCGAACCAGAAAACAGAGCCGAACCGACAATATTCGGTTCGGTTTCGGTTCTATATTCTAACAATTCTTTCTTTCGATTTGGTTCGACCCAAAACCGGGGAAAACGCACCTAAACCATATAATCAAACCGAACCGACTATATTCGGGTTGGTTTCGGTCAATCGGTCCTATATACTAATGATTTTAGGTTTCGGTTTCGATTTCTTTGGTTCGATTTTGGACCGATGATAAACACTAAATTTTTCATACTAACAAAGCTAATTGTTTTTAGAAAAGCAAATATTTACACATCTAAGTATTATATTATGTCTCTTAACATAGACTTAAACTCATAACTTCTTAGTCATTAAAAACTCATATACAGATACCGAGATACGTGTTGATTAAGCCATAAGGTAATCAAAAGTTTATATTTTAACCAATATAGAATGACTGGTGTCTCAATCTTTAACAAAAATATATGAAAGTTATATTTCAAACAAGTTTATGGACTTCAATATTTACAAAATTATTCTGTATTATCATAATCTTTTTCTATGTTTAATCCTAATTGTCTTAAATGTATTTATGCTTAATAGTATTATAGTATATGCAAGATTTTTTTCCCTTAATTGTATTATAGGGTATGCACTTACTAGGGTCAGTCTCGGCTGCAACAAGCTCCAAAAGAAGCGACTTTCCAAGCAAATCGGTGATATCATCAAGTGGTCTCGTGAAACTAAGGTCCGATAGTACCCCACCTACAGTCATCTGGACCGTAATAACAGCCTTCACAGTAGTAGTTTTTACCACACCATCTGTGCTAGCTTCACCCGCTTTAGCTTTAATTTGGCCTACTGAGTTTAAGCTATTTCGCTTAGAACAAAAAGGCTTGTGACGTTTAACAGGAAATGCTAGAGTGTTATAAGATAGAAATGAAGTAGGGTTTCCATTAGTATCACTACCACCAGTACCATCTCCGGTGATAAACACCTTCTTGGCACGTGTGATTAGTGGTGAACCGGGTGTTTGGTGGTGGTGATTGAGCTGGTTCAACATGTTTTGTGTGTTAAATGGTTTACACGGAGACCATGCATATGTCTTACTTTAAATAGAAATGATGATAATAGCTAGGGATTGAAATTTCCAATTTTGTCCATGGAAAAATCATAACTTGTGGATTTGTCTATTATTTTCATACTGTTGACCAAAATTAGAATTTTTATATCAAATTATCCGCTTAGAGTTTGACCCTTGGTTAAACACAATCAACTTAACCTGTTATAATAACTACCGAGTGGCAGTTGCTGATAGAAATCTTATGACTATAATTACGAAAATGTTAAAGGTCTCAAGTTCTAATATTTAGTGCAAACAAACGTTGACCATGTCAACCATTCTAGAAAAGGGAGGATTATATCTAATTTAAGTGCGTGTCATTTAGCTCTCCCGGTTAGTTTGATGATGCTTTTTCTTGAAGGCCTATATATATCATGCACTTATTATCTATAAAATAAATTGAAGTTAACAATCCTTGCCAAACAAATATCTTGATTGCTGTCCTTGATTCAAATGTGATACTTTCGTGCTACTGCTAAGCAAAGTCTAGATATGGTTTATACATGCACTTTATATTATATATAGCAAACAAAAATCAACTTTTAAAAACAAGTATATTTCTTGCCAAGGTGACCGATTGCTTTTAACACATTAACATGGTCGTCGAACATCAAATGAACTGCGATAAAATATTTTAATTTGTTTATCTTGTATAATTGATAAAATGATCAAGTTAAACTGAATATCCAACCTCCAAACTCCCTTATAGAAAATCATGAAAAGATACCAACTGTTTATATCAGTTATCATTAAGGATAAAAGAAAAGTAAAGAACATTCCTTTTATTATTAACTTTAATAACATAAATTATTATAAGCTAAGTTTCACTCAATAATATAAATGAAATTTCATATCAAATTCCAAATCTACTATCTATATAAAACAAGATTTTCTATACTCATCTCCTCCCCAAAAATCTTCTAAATTCGCCATGTGGCATTTAGCCCTATCCAACGGTTTTCCTTTCATTTGCCTTCCAAATAAGTCAACGAAGCCAATTTTGAGCGGAAATTCATCAAAGTCATTCATTTGTTACACCTGTATACAAAAAACACACACAATATTCTCTCTAGATCCCCTTTTCTAACCTAAACGAAAATCAAATACACGAACAATCATTATCTCGATCCAAGCAAATTAAAGCAATTTATGATAAATCATTGTGTAACAAATGTGTAATCTGTAACCATATTCGATTATGGAATCATCTAATCACGTATATGAATCTTCGATTCAACCAGGTATACTCTTATTAATTTTGAATAACAGCCCTAAAAAAACCATGGAAAAACGCACACCACAAACCCTAAAAAATCGCCTTAAAAATTATAATTGATTCAAAAGTTGTTTTGATGATCAGAGATTATTCTTTTTCATGATCAAAGATTAGTTTAAATCACTAAAAAAGTCGACCTAAAAAATTATGGCTGATCCAAAAACTGTTTAGATGATCAAAGATCAAGACTTTTCATGATAAAATATCACACCATTCATTATTTATAAAAAACTGGAATTCGATCTTCATCAATTATGGTATTATTGATTCTTTGATTTTCGGTTTGTTTGGTTTATTAGTTGATGGATTTATATGTGGATCTTCAAATTTTATTTTTAGGGTTTTTTCGAATTCTGGGTTAAGTCATATCATCAAGAACCTAAATATCAATTTCTAGAAGTTGCGGCTCATTTGGCTAGACAAAAAGCGCAGCACCTTGATGGTACTCTCTGTTCTCTCTTTGCATGTTTCTCTTAATTTTCTTATTTTACAATGTCTAATAGAAATTAGGTTTATAGAATTTTTGTTACGGGTTTTGTTTAAATTATTGCTTCGTGTTGTGAATTGAGCGTTGTTTGTAGTTTAATTTATGTGGAATTTGAGTTTTTGTTGTTAATTTTGTTTAATTTTGAAATTAGGATTTTTTTATTTTTTTTTTATTTTTTTTTTAATTTGAGGGTTTTGTATGCCAACAGAATGGAGGAAGAAACTGGAAGCAACCTACTTGACCGGATTTTTTTACAATGTAGGTACTAGCCACGATGCACAGACAAGATCATATTTAATGCTGGCTAAAGACAATGGAATGTGAACAGATAATGGATACGTGGTTCCTACTTGTGTAACTGGAAACTGCAATGAATGTCGGTCTGATTCCGTAGGTATTTAGCGCTTCCATCCTCGACACACAAACAATAGCGCTTTAGATTTATGTAAAAACGATATCTCATATTTCAGGTATTTAGCGACACCGGCTGGACTTATTTCAGCATTGATAGCACATGCTTTTGCACTATCAATGGCAATATCAGTTGAATCGTTACAGAAAGCGAGGCCGGGAACCAGTGCTTGAGGTTCGCGGATGACTTCAAAGGCATAACATAGAAGGAAATTATAGTAGAAGTATGTAAGAGGTGGGCTGAGAAAATGTGAAAAAAGTTCTGAGGTTGTACCCATGGGAATAATATTTGTTGTGTTATGTGGGCTGTCTTTTTATCTTGATGGAATCAGCCTTGCATGGATCCTAAGGTATATGTCTTATTCTTAATATCGGTACTAAATTCCAATATTATTAATTTCATTGTATGAATCAGCCTTGCATGGTTCCTCAGCTTATTACAGGTATATTCACAAACCCAAGCATATATGCATCACAACTTAATGGATAACACACTAAATAATTTGGTAATGATGTTGTAACCCTCAAACTCTGACTCAATATCTATGGTTTAATCCCTAAACTATTCATCGATATGGTTGTTCCTTAGTTTTCAAAATTTTTGTTTAACCAATTAATCTCGAGAAGTAATACTCCATAATTATATAAACTATACTTGATGTACTAATCATTTATAATTTTGTTTGACAAATTAGACAATGAAGTCCTACTGGGCTCATACCTGGGAATGGGCATCATTGATGGACGAGGTTCTAAGATGAAGAAGGTAAGTTCACATAATAAAAGGTTCAAAATAATTCAAGTAAATGGAGGCGGGACCTGAACATGCAACATATCCATTTTGCCACATTTTTTTTTATTTAGTCTAATATAAACATATAGGAAGCGATCCTTCCCAGTCGAGGACCTGTTTAGAGGACCTGTTTAGCCTATTATGTTTTGAACTAACTTAATTAGCAATCATGAAAGCACTTAAAAACAATATGCCGTATTTTGACACCTTTGGAAGATAACGTACCCAATGCAACTTCTGTGCTCGCAACTTGCAAAATTTAAATTTAACTCACACAAGCTTTACAAGTAAAATAGGACAGGTTATTGATCCTAGTAAATCTTATACAATTTATTGATCATCATGTCTTTTAAAAGATTGTATTGCTGATGCATTTAGGTATATGTACGACTGACTTGCAGATTGCTCTAAAGTTCCTATAGGATAGAAGTAAAAAGGGTGGTCAAGATTTGATCATTTTTGTTCAATTTCTTTGTTTAAGTTGATAATTAATTGACTTTTTATGATGTACTTATAGTTTGGTTAACAATAAGATGGAAACTGCTACGCCTAGACCCGTGCCGGCAATTAAGTTCTCTCATAGCAATAAGACGATGGCTGTTATTCCTGGAAGAGTCATCCCAGGCTTTTTGCCTATTATGTGGTGTCGACTTCTTGAGTTAGTAAATGCTTATAATGCCAATATCTTGAGAGCAATGTTATAGCATCATGGTTGTAGGTCACATTAGTTTCGTTAAAAGATAGTAACTTGTATAAATTGTTATCCAATAAACTGCAACTTCTTTTAATTCATCAGGTGACATTTAGTGGTTTCGCCATGTATGAAATGGAGTAATTTCATACTATAGTACTGTAGTTTTTTTTTACTTGAGCATGATTAGGCTACAAATAGTTGGAGGTTTGTATTAAATCTTAAAGTTACTAAGATATATGGTTTCTTTTTAAGTTGGCTAGAATAGTTGTATAAAAATTGTGTTTTGGAAAAAATGAAAAAGATAGAAATTGTTAAGGAAATTGAACAAAATAGTTTGGATATAATCGGTCATGATGAGCAAGATGAAGATGAGATTCCGAACCCCCTAAGCCAAAGGTATGGTATCTAATCTTGAAGAGAATTATATAGAGATTAATAAATGGTGTATATATATGTACCATAGATTGATTGGTTGATTATTAAAATGATTGTAGGAGCAAGAGGAACGTGTAGGAGTGGAGCAGCTCAAGAATGGGGATTTAAGATTTGTGTTGGGTTGTGCCTGTTGTAAGCGTTTCAAGATGTTGCTAAAGAACAATGGCTATTGTTTCTACAGATTGACATAGTGTTGGTATAAGATGACGAAGAAGAAGTTTAAGTGCGATTGTTATCACATGATGTCAGAGGTTGATGAACTAATCAATGAACTCGGTCTAGAAGGATACAACATAGTATACGATTTTTTGGTTCGTCTCAAAGTTAGTCGTGGTGAAGAATAAGTTTCCTTATGTTTGATGTTGCTGGAATTTTTATTATCAAAAGTTTGGTTGTTTTTCATACGTTTTAAGTATTGTCTGTTATAAATGTCTTATTAATAATTTGGCAGTTTGCATTTTTGCAAGCTATGGTTGTTATTTTTTTAAAGTTAATATCAAGTAATGGGAACCGATAGTACAATATACTATCCAAGTATGCATTTTGTTTATTTTTCGTTATGCAATATGATGCCGAAATTTTATCTTATATGCAATTAACATCATACTAAATGATATAGAATCACAAAGTTTGCTGCAATTTATATTCTTAATATATTATAAAACCATTTGTACTATCTTTCTTTTCTTTAAAAAAAATTCTTAAAACTAGCCGGCCATCGGCCGGGCCTGGAAGCTAGTAAACTATATATATTCCAAATCACATGAAATACGCATAAATGTTCTATCAACATCAATAGTACTTAAATATTTACCAGATTATAATATGTATGAGCGATCAATCCAGATTAGTTACTGACACATTTGAGGGCTTCATCCAATATTAGGGTGTGTTTGATCGCTGTTTAATGAAATAATTCAGCACTGATTATTAAAAAATTATTCGGTCAACGTGTTTGGTGCATTAAAAAATGGCCACTAAATGGTAAATTTTATGCCGAGCGATTTTGCAACAATTAGATTATTCGGTGATCAGTGTGTTACGGAATATATTTAAAATATATTGAGGGTGATAGAAACGATGCATCAACAATTAGATTATCACCGTACTTTATATACTTAAATAGCATAGGATTGGGCTAAGTAATCGTTTATGTATTATTTAACCAAATATATGTTTGATACTTTTAATTTTGTTACAATTTTATAATAAGATTATTTTTAATTTCTAATATTGTATTTTATTGAAATTTATCTTTCACAATATAAGTCCACTAAATAACAATTGATAATAAACGACATGTTTCATTTATTACTAAACCACACTCAAGGTTAAAATCGTGATTATCTTTTATTCACAGGGTATTCAGAATATTCATCAAAATAGTCTTCAAAATCGTGTTTATTCAACACCTTTGAATTATTCAGCATCTTTGATTCGTTCAGCGTTGAATAGTTCAGTTTTATCAAATAGTCCCTTAGTCCGTGTAATAGTGATTTCCAACCCTGATAAATTAGTCGGCTAAAAAAGTCAAAACCATAGTTATCCGAGAAAAAAAAGAAAGAAAAAAAGCATGTTACGAAATCGTCTTATTTAACTGTTAGAATCCCACAAGTAATGTTTAATGGTGAGAATAACAAATATTTGGTGTTGAAACGTTTTTTTTTTTTTTTTTTTTTTTTTTTTTTTTTTTTTTTTTTTTTTTTTTTTAATATTAGTCGCATGGAAGGTTGTGGTGTCTTTTATTATTTATTTATTTATTTGTTTTTTTGAAATGGTGAATGTATATTACTAACAACCACATTAGATATTAAAAATCAACAACCTACTAGAAATTGGACATACCCCAAAAAGTACTAGATAAGCAGAGATAGGACATATATAACAACAAACTCTGAAGCATTACAAGACTAACCAAAATACACTGATGCAAATCCAACATATCTAATATTCACCTTAATTCACCAATTCATTCTACTTGTAACTGCATTTCCTACTAAACCTTCAAACTGTTTTTGATAGTCATATTAAAGTGACTACATTTCATGTATGCTATTATTATACCCAACCAGACCTTGCAGCTCCCCTCACAAGGCTAGTACAGATATAAACATAGAAAGAGGCATCGTCACCATAATAGACTATAGCGATATGTGTTTCCTTCCATCCTCTTTTGATAGTGCAAGGCTAAAGAAGTATCATCTTTCACGGTTCTCTATTCCTAGCCACTTGCACTATCTTAACAGTCCATATTACCCTTCACAAGCAGGAAACCTACCTTTTGAAGAGCTATTCACCCAGACATAATAGATTCCTATTGCAACCACTAACCACTAATACCTCAACCAAGGCCTACATAGACTAAAAAAGGAAATCCGCTAATATGCATTCAATGTACAAGGCCATCTGTTGTAATGGATTGAAATCTCAAATCTTCAAATAAGAATAAGAACTAAGAATCTGGTAAAAAAAAAAAAAAAAAAAAAAAAAAAAAAAAAAAAAAAAAAAAAAAAAAAAAAAAAAAAAAAAAAAAAAACCAGTATAAGAGCATAATTTTTCTTGAACCTCAACATCTGCAATGAAGATATCTTCAAAAGAACCCAACTTGATTCCTTATAGACTGATTTAGCATGAATAATAATAAGGCATAGTATCAACAGAAAAACTTACAAACATGATAATTCTCATAATCCCATACTCAGCAGGAAACTACCATATATCTTACCATATATATTTGCAGAGCTATACTAGACACAGGGAGGTTGTGGTATTTTTAAATTAATTTATATACGTAAACCCTCGTGAAACTCGATTACTTAGTCTAATGATAATTAATGAAGTGAGAAAGTAGCAAGTGCTGTTCAGCTATTTACATAAAAACATCAAGATGATTATTGTTTCCCATTCCCAATCAACGGGTTTATAATTATCAAAGATAACTTTAAAAAAGCGAATACTTTAATCTCACTAGGACATATATCTCAAACTTACCAATCACTATCAAGTTATTAGACGAGTTATAAAACTTTCACAAATTTGTAAGGCTTATTTCTACAGCAATTTATAATATATCGTCTCTCGTTTAAATAACTTGATTACCAGATGTTGCTTTAGCTTGATTGTTAAGTTGTTTGTATTTAAGTGAACCGGTCTAGGGTTAGAGCTTAATTAAGATTCAATGTTTTTCTTTTTCTCTTTTCTGGATAATCATAGATTCCAATACTTTGAACTGCTAATCTGCGAGTATTGAACCCGTTGTGAAGTATACTCATATCAGGTAAAACCTTATCTTTTTAGAATGTGTACAACTTCAAAGTTGTTAGTTCCAAGCACGAGTTGAACTTAGGAACTCAGATATCATAATATTATATATTGTTACAATATTAATATCCATGATAGATTGATAGCTTATTAACTTTTGGTGTTCATCTTCACAGATATTGACATTTTCAAGTAACTTTTGGTCGTGAATGAGTAGACCTCTTGTCTAAACGGACCTTTCATGATAGACTTTTTCAAGCCACATTTCCTGAGTAAGAAACCTTTTTTTTTTTTTTTTTTTTTTTTTTTTTTTTTTTGTATTTTTTTTTTGTTTTGTTGTTTGTTGTAAAGGGGCTTACCCCGGTAAATATAAGAAACCCCTTTTACATAGCATCTAAACTATTCTAAACTCCTAAAATAATTAGACTAAATTAACACTTAAGTTAAAATAAACTGTATGCAAAACACGAAAAAATAAACCATCACAATTACAAGATTACTTTGGCTACGTTAGTTTTACGTAAAATTTCAATTAGATAAACAAAAAATGACGGTTCATAGCCCGAATATTTATAACCTTAAGTTTAAATCAATTAATAAAACAAAATGTGCCTTATTTAAATTTTAAACTAGAAAAATAGCACACAATAGCTCGCAAAGAAGTGAGATTTCTATACCCCTCGTTAATAATATTTGACACCATAATGTTATCAAATTCAATTTCTAACAAATTATTTCCTTGCTCTTTTCTATGTTAGTCTAATTAAACTTAGAAAAGCTATCATGTGAATCGACCCGAACCCGATTATACGTACGTATAAATTCAATTTCTAACCATCCTGTATTTCTTGTTTTCTTTCAAAGACATACAGTGGTCCAGTAATGTGGATAGGTCTGGTCGCGTGGCAATATTTAATTGATGCAATATCGATCTTTCAAGATAACCGAAGTCCGGACTAGGTGGAAATTGTCGAGTGCTTTTGTTGTCCTTTCTTTTTATTTCTTTTTTCGTCCAATAGTTAAATTCTCTAAAAAGGGAGAAGAATAAAAATTGAGAAGCTCTTCACGTATAACTTTATATATAGCATGTTTTCTTAATGCCATGAAAACAATAATATTTTTCTTGTTATTCACATGTACGTTTATATGTAAGTCTAAAACATTCAATAGACATTTAGTTTTTCTTTAAAATGCTATAGACATTTAGTTTTCTTGAAAATGGTATACGGTTATAAATAAATAGTTGGATTTTATATGTCTATCAAACAGACCATTAGTTAAAAGTTACCACTGCTGAGCTTTTGAATGCTCAAACACAAACATTATGAGCATGGTCATCCTCGAGAGCTCGGATGCTCTTAAAGAGAAAACCACGTAATCGATGTTAAAAACTCAATCACCAGATCCCCACAATCTGATACTCTATTTCATCATTTGATGAATGCTATCATTCTTTTCACTCAAATACTAACGTTCTTTTATCTTTTCGTTTGATTTTGAAAATTAAGCTGGATGCATTTTTTTTTTTTTTTTTTTTTTAATTAAAGGGTTCCCTGGTGAATTTATTACTACAAAAAATATTTAAGTACAATGGATGTCTGTGAATCTCACATCTCAACCCAAAACTATGGGAAACCAAACGCACCAATTGTGCTTCTAACCTAAACTATCATAAAAATGACATGCTACACCTATGAGACGTACTACAAATGCTATCTGAGTTGACCATGAAGACTAATGTCAAAAGCATTGGCAAGCTGCATTTGAGCATCAGTCAAACAAGAATCAACAGAATCATCATCATCGTACGGGTCTTCATCATAAGTTTTCTTCCATTGTTCATACAAGCATTTATTTTCCACTCCACTTCCACTTTCACAAGCTTTATTAACCTTGGAGCTGGTTAAAGCTATAAAACAGGCAGTTTCGTTGTATACCTCGAACACTTAACTATCACTATCCTCATTAATCGAATTATCGACCTTTTTAGAAGCCACAATAGACTAGAAAGTGTTGATTTACAACATTTTAGTACCTTCCCATCATCACCCACTAGCACAAGCTTCCCATCAAACATCTGACTTTCAAGCTCATTAATCCGTGCAACCAAAGGTGTAGTAGTTAGACTATCAGATGCCGAACCAGTCACATCTTGGATAACTTACTTACAAGAATTTGATGAACCCCCCCCCCCTCCATTTTAGCCAGGCTCATCATCTTTCTCAATCATATTAGGTATATCAAAATGATTAGCTGAGTTTGTCTCTACTTCAGAATTCTTTTTCGTACCACTAGAACTAGCACCATTCTTTTTAGAGATGCTTTGGTAAACTTGTTTCTTAGGCTTAAACTGAACTTAGATCCCACATTAGTACCACGAGAAGTATGTCTAGGAGGCTATTGGAGACCATCATTCTTTAATTTTTCAACAACCCGTGGACATAACATATCAGCATGCTGAAATATCATAGACGCATCACATCTAGGTGGTTCTCATTCGTACTGCACCCTCATTGTGTGGAGAACCTCTCAATCATCTTCCACATTAGGATAGCAATAACCATCTCCTCACTAACTCCCGATCAGCCCTAATATCAATCAATGCACGAGCATGATCCATACAACCCCATAATTGTAGACACATTGAACTCGTATATGAATTGTGCATAATTTGGTTACCAAGCTTAGTAGCCATCACACTCAATCCGTCTACAGTAAACGTCATAATAGGAATATTATGGAAATTTTCCCAAATGGGAACCGAATTTAGATATTCTTTAAGTAAAACTTGAAGAAAAAGAAGCCCTTTGAGTTCATCATTACTCGAACTAAGCCAAACTTCTTCCATGCATTCTTAACATAGTACTCAACAACCGGAAATGCTACTCTTTTACCTATGAAATAACCACACAAGCTAAACCCAAATCTCGAATGCAAATCCAAAATAGACGCCTTACGAATTTTAACTTAAGCCCTTGCATTAATATGTTTCCGAGTCCAAAGATCTAAAATTTACCTTATTCATATCAGCCTCATTTGTAACCAAACTAACAAAAGATTTTGGAATAGTGCTCACTTTCACGTTTGGTAAACTCTAGTCCCCCTGATTAGCCCCACCTTGCCTCGTGGGTACATCACTATTAGTTACATTGCTAGTAGTATTAGAGACATTATCACTTCCAGAATCCTTTAGAGAACTATTTGTTTGATCCCCAATAACATCAGCAGCATTTGATTTTTCAGCTCCATCAAGACCTGTTCCCGAAGTCGTCCCCACATTATCAATACCATCCTTCATACTTGGTTTGTCCGCAGTAGCCGTAGCCATAGCCAAAGGTAAACATTAGTTTGAATGTTAGAGACAAGATCGGACAACAATGGAAAACTCTTATCAAAGTCATCATTACTAGTTCCAGAAAACACGTTAGAATCAATCGAACAATCTTTTTTCTTTTTCTTCTTTTCTCCTCCTCCTCCCGAATCCAAAGTTCCAGCTTTCATCCTCAAATCATGCAGAAACAACAAAGCAAGAAGAAGCAAGCAAGGTCTAAATATTCAATTACACGCAGAAACCCTAAATGATTTTTAGTGTTTATAGAACAGTAACGCACGATCTTACATTAAATAAACCCAAATGAAATAATAATTATTAAATAACCACAAACGAAACTAGATGCAGTAAATAAGGAAACCCTATCTCGATTTAATATAGCGATCCAGCAAAACCCTAATAAGAACGATCAAAACTTAACGCAACCAACCTAAACCACACAAGAAACTTAAAGTAAGAAAGATATTGATCTAAAAGACATGGAATGGAAAGAATCAGTAGCGCAAGAATCAAAGATCGTTATATGGTTTGAGGGTTTCGTTTTTCTCCATAGATCGCTAAAGGGGAGGGTTTTACTTTTTTAAGTTTGATGAAAACTTCTTAACAAAAAGCATTACAAGCTTAGAACGTGTAATAAAACATTGTTAGTCGGTCAAAAATTCGAAAACTATAGTGTGCTAAAGCTTATTTTCTAGTAGACATGGGGAATCATGGGCCAGATAGATTGATATAGTCATATTCATATGTGGCACACATTTATGACAAATTTTTTTTTTATTGTATATCGTATTTTAGCAAAACAAAACTTTTCTTTTGTTTGCTTTCCACCTTTGTGTAAAAAGAAATTAACTAAAATAAAAAAATTATTGAGTTGAAAAACTTTTTTAATTCTAGAAGTGTGATTCATGCACAAAGGAGCGAAATTTACCAATGATAAAACCTTTTACCTGAAAGATAATATAATGGCATATTCAATTTAACTTTAGTTTCTGTAGGCTTCAATGTTTGATTTCTATAGATTAGATATAACTTTATTGCTAACAATAAAATTAAAGATGTAACTTTGATGTTATGATTGAGGACTGAAGTGAACTTATATTTGTTATAAGCAACCGAAACAACCTAATATATTTTGAGATATACTATATGTATTCTTTTAGTAAGGAAATGACAAATGATGGGTATCGATATTAATGTGGTCCATTTATAAATAAAGAAATTAGACATAATTTTGGTTTAGTCGTTGATATTGACAAATTATTGCAACAAGTTATGCGTTGGAAGATAAGGGATTTCGTGGAACTTTGTATCTTGAGAGAACAATGAGTGCCACATGGCCGTAGCTATACTCGATAAGCGACAAACAACGATATAGACGTAGATATGCACATGGTATATGTACTACACGTTTGAAAAAGACCAATGATTTTTATTTAGGTAGCTTTTGCTCATTGGGAATCATGTGATCAGATAACACGTTATTGGTATGTCACATCAGCGCCACATCATCCACTTCTAATAGCACATCAATCACTCAAACACCCCTCCCTCATAACACACCACTAACACGTTACTGGGTCTCACAAAATACTCCACTAAAAATACTCACTCACTCACAAAGAAGATAGCATTTGGCGTGAGCTAGTCAAATGGCTTGAGGTTCCTTTGGCTCACGAATGGCACAAGTGGCGGTATGGTTTGACTCACCAATGGCACGAAAAAATGGATATTTGCCATGTTAAATGCATTGATACTGTGTACTCTAACAACATAGTAGTATACTTAAAATTGTGTGAAAATAGCTTATTAGTTCGTTAAAAAGTAGGTTATGTTATTGCAACCAATAAAATGTTGATACGATTTTTAATCATATCAGTCATTACTAGTTTTAAAATACCCTTTAATTCAAAATTACAATTAATATACCAAAAGATACAAACCAAACAATCTACTAATGCCGTCATCATATCGCATGCACTTCAATTCAATTAAAAATAATCGTACATGTCAATTCCAAAAAAAAAAAAAATGATTTATAAGGTATGAAAAAATTGTAGCCTTTTAATATTGTAATTCATATTTTGTTAAGCAATGTCATATCTAAATTTATTAACCATATGTTTGCATAAACTAATGTATACTACTTTATGTTTACATGTTATCAATATTGTGATAAATATCACACAACATTTATTAACTTACAAGTACCTTTCACCGTCAATAATCATAACTTTATAATATTGCTAACTACTGTAAACTTATTGTAGTTAGTACAAAAACGAGATAACACAAATCGAATCTGTTGATTCACACGAATACCAGGAACGATCCTATAACCAATAATCATTGATTCACACGAATGCTGATTGTAGGGAATTGAAACTCTTAGGAAAAGCTGCCAAAAATAGACTTTTCGTATTTTCATGAACTGATTAGCCAGAAAGGTAATACACTTAGTAAATGGGCTGAAAGCTATTACAAAAACAAAGGTCTAAAAAACCCGAAAAAACATAAAATTGAAATAAAATAGAGTGTTTCGGGGCTCGAAAGTTCCGTAAACCGACGGAGTCAGTTTACCACAATGTGCTCTTCGTTCCAAGCTTAGAATCGACTAGTCAAAGGCCTGAAACGGACCCCGTAGCCCAAGTTATGCCCATTTTAGTGAGCCCCCTTTTGTCACGCGATCTTGGGCCTCCAAAAATGCAATGGCCCGTTCATCGACACTTGGGCCCACATCAGTTATTATCACTAAAAATATATTATCGAATAATATTGTTCACCAAAAAATTTGATTGCAAAGTATTCGCTGCTACAACGCGAAAATACCTGCTAGTTTTATGTAACAAGTTACTGCAAGGTACATGTTAAGAACAACATCACACTTAAAAAGAGTTGGTATATAGAAAGCTAGGAACAAATCACATGAAAGTAAAATAGCATCGTGAAGTTTATAAGACCGCTCAAAATAATTATGAAAGAGTACAATACTCGTGCTTTGTCCGGGTATACAAATCCAATAATGACATTCTTAAGGTGCGTTTGGTTTAATAATTTGGATTGGGTTTGAAATTGACGTGACAATATTTGTTTGTTTGGTTTATTCATTTATTAAAAAGAATGACAGATAGAATGAAATTTCATTCCACATAAATTTGGAGCGTGTTGGCAAAACTTTTGAGACCCGCCACTTTCTACTCTCATATACCCTTTTATTTAAATTTTTAAATGTATTTTTTATTATAATTTTATTTTAAAAATAATTAATAAATATATTTTCTCTCTGCTAATTCTAAATCAAATATTAATAATATTCCAACCCACCTATAAACCAAACGGATCTTGAATAATGGAATTTGTCAAACTTGCATGATTTTTAGTGACACCTTTATCGACAGTTAATGACACTTTAGCGACGGCTTAGTGATAGTATTCATATCATGCGAGTTTTTTGTCATTCATTTGAGAGAAAATATTGAAAGATGTATTAAATTTCAAAACAATAAAATTTCTCCCACAAAAATATCATTTAAAATCTTGTGACATATGTTTGTACTTGTCAATTTCGACAATTATATATCATGAACCTAAAATAAGAAGATACATGTTATCTACTAACAATCATACACGCAATCAATGTGACGCAGGACGCTGAAGCGAATTTTGTAAATCCCTAATCCAAAGGTAGATAAACGAGATGCACCTAAAGAAAATAAAACCTAACAAGAGTTAAAACTCTATAACAAAGTTTATTAATAATCCAAGATCAAGAATAAAGTTACAAAACCATAAGCTCTATATTTATAGAGGAAAGTTATCTTGGAGAAAAAGATAATTAATTAAAGTAAATAATAAAATTAAAAATAAATAAACTTTTCTAATTAAACAAAATACTATAAATTAAAACTCCAACGAAACCCTCAAATATTGTCTTCATCATTCACCCTCAATTGAAAAGAACTCCCTGAGTTCTCATGTGTTATTTGCTCGTGGGGTAGACATTTAACCTTTGACTAACCTCTTTAGTCTTCACTCGCTTTCGATACTTTCACAAATCAATAAGCGAATCAGGTCTTCAGTTAATTAGACCCACATAATTTTCTTTCTTCAATAAACTTTTGGAATCATCAACTCTTAATTGCCTTGTCATATGCATGCAACCTATATCCTGAAGCAACTTATCTTTTTAATCATTTACAAACATGCAATAAGTGGTGTCAACTAATCTATGTGATTTACCTGCGTTAACCCATTGGTCCTGGTGAAACATACTTTTCTCACGCGGTCACTTTATTGAAGAGCACTATACTAACTTAAGTATTTTAACATTATCTGTCTAACCTCGTGTTCCTGCTCCTCGAGTCCCAAAGTCGCCCGCATACATCCGGCTTTTTACCCCATCTCATGTGTACAGAAAATAGTGATATAGACCACCTACATAGCTAAAGAGCTACACTATAATGATCTAGACGATCTATACTACATATAATAGAGAAATGACTCTCTCTCCAAATTTTAAGACTTACAAGAAAATAAGCATAGTGTACACCAATTATTGCACATAATTTTCAGGCTTACAATAAAATAAGCATAGTGTACAACACTTTAATGCACATAATTTTTAGACTTACAATAAAATAAGCATAGTGTACAACACTTTAATGCACGTATTAAAAAAACAAAACACCACATTAATGCTATTTAATATACTCGATTAATTAACTGGTCAATAAATACAATTAATACATTCCTGCATTAAATATCAGTAATACAAATAATAAAGCACATTATACAAATATTCAAGCCCGAACGGGCAACGGGCCAAATGGGCTTGAACCCGAACGGGCGTGGGCCAAACGGGCTCGAGCCCGTACGGGCACGGGCTAAACGATATTCTTGATATCCGTAAATTTATTGTTAAAAAGAACATAATAAACTAAAATGCATGATTCACCGAAAATTTTATTTCAGGGTACCCGCCGCCGCAATGCACGGGTACCCTGCTAGTAAACATTAAATGGTAAACGAGTATACTATTTGAATGATAACACATAAATTATCCAAAAGAATTCATCAAATCTTAAATAAACTAAATAACATAATCAAAGTAGTCATAACATTACTAACACCGCAAATACAAAGGAGATTACAAACGATTCACAAATAAAAGACATAATGTAATTGACTCGTTATTCTCAGGTCAAAGTGCTGTTATATGTTGTCAAATCCTGTTATTCCTGCGAAATAACCATTTTACCCCTCGTCTTCTTCACATTCTCATTTTCTTTTGGTACAACGTGTAGCCCCGGTTACTCACACTACCACCACCAACACCACCATCATCTGAGTCACCTCCACCGCCCTACCAGATCGTCACCACCACCACCCTCGCCGTGGTGGCCGGAATCTGGGTTTCAAGACTTCCGTATTCATAATACTTTATATACTTTGGGGATATTATGCCACTTGTGGTACAAAAGCAGTAATCACTTCTGTTATTAGCTTATAAGCCTATGTTTTATATGGTTCGGCTTTTAAGCAGACCCTCTTAATGGAAATAAGATGCAACTATTGTATAAAATTATGTGGTCACCATATCCATTAAGTTACCAAGTCGATTATAAACATGATTTAGTGTCATTTACCAATGTGTGTTAACTTCATGTAGGATTATGGAAGAACATGGAAGGGATGACAAACGACGCCGAAAATTCAAATGAGATGGTATTTCACTATCTCTGCCTCTTATAACCTACGTATTTGTGATTTTCGTACTTGATGTCAACTATGTGATCAATGTTTTAACATTGTTACTTTGTCAACCCTGTTATTTTTCTCTTGATAGAGGTGTGAATTTTGGTGTTTTTGGTTAAGGGTTTAGGCCGACTCCAAAATCTGTCCAAAAAAAAAAAGATAGAAGTAGTTACGTATTAATTATGATTGCGAAATAAAAAATTACAATGAAAAGTGATGTGAACAGAAAATTCTATTTATATCAACTTTGTAATGATCTAACCCTTTTCGGCAGGTTTGACCAGTTTCCATTTAAGCTTTTATCTGGTTGATCCGTCTTTTGTTTTTCCAAAAAATATATATAGTTGTCAATCTATAGTGTGTTAGTTATAATTATCTTGTTAACAAATTGAGTAGGTTTTATACATTAAAAATGCACTTCAAACGACCTTTGACCCGTTTGAAATTTAAAGTTTCTTTCTGTATTGTTACTGATGTGTTTCTTGGGGTATATCTTAATTAGGTGCTAATTTTGGAAGAGAAGCTTGCAGAAAAAGAGGCTGAGATCCAAAGATTAAGGTACCAGTTGCAGTAGAAGAGCAAGAACAGCACGGTAGAGGAAATAGTCGAGACACATGTTGCTGATAAGAAAGATAATGATGAGGCTGATATCGTGACAATGGAAGATGAAAATGAAGATTCTTAGGAAGGCAGGGCGGTTACGACATATGGTTTTTCTTGGTAGCAATGTGACATTAGTATCTTTTTTATACCCTTCTGTATTGTGTGCGTTGTACATTAAGTTTTTGTAGCAAAATTTGAGCATTCATGTTTGATCAGTGATTATGAGCTGATGAGCTTAACTAATTTTGTGCTTATGGGTCTAACTTTCTTTTAACCGTTTTCATATATGTATTTTTAATTCATATTTCATATCATGTATCATAGAGGCAGTAATTTTAGCCCGTTTATTGGTAGATGGGCTGATTTAGGTTATACTCAGATGATGATGGCGAAAGTGGTGGCCGGAATCTGGGTTTTAAGATGATGATGGCGGTGGAGGTGAATGTAACACCTGGTATTTTTCCTAAAACCTAATCCTAGCCAAACTTCTATTTTTAGAGCCTGAAGCGTTTTAAAACTTTAAAGCATGTTAAATTGGATTTGAGGAGCGTGAGATATTAGGAACGAGAATTTATTCCTTGATTTATTCAGCACAACCTAGAAAACTCGAATTTGTTTCATTTGCCAAATTATTTAATTTATTTTGAGT
>LBNU01026324.1:0-11211 GCA_014162995.1 Artemisia annua | reverse complement strand
GTAGGTACATATCCAACTAAATTACTTGCAGACTTTACTTCAACCTGTTCAGCTCTCCTAGACTTCAAGGCCTCAAGTACTTCATGTTCAGCTAACAATCTAGCCTGTTCATCTACACCAGCCCTATCTGAATCACCCATAGCAAGCTCCATAGCTAAAGCTCTATCAGCATCAATTAATTTTTCCTTAGGCCAAAACTCCTTAGGAACTTTCTTGTATTCATTATCATCATCACTTGAGTCAGATACATCTTCTTCAACAAGCTTTGCTTTACCTTTATCAGAACTAGAAACCATAGATTTTGCCTTTGGTGCTATTGGTGTAGGTTCTCTGATAGATACACCTGTTATGGGTAACTTGGATACATGAACTGGTTGGAATAAAGATATAGGTTGAGATGGTGTAATGTTTATTGGCTCAATTTGAAGTGGTTGAGATGTTTGTTCATTTTGAAATTTCTCTTGAAGCATCAACAAGGTTTCAGCAACAGAGTTATCACCAGAACCTGAACCAGCAGCAGAGATTTNTAAATCAAGGAATTGCACTCATTGCTCGAGCTTTCAGCAAATTCTCGAACAAGTCTAATAATCGTCTTCGCACGTCTTTAAACACAAGGAATCAAGCTGTCATTCATGATGGTCGAGTTGAGGTCCAGAATCGTAATAGTGGAAGATTTGGATCCAGTAGTTATATGGGTAACTCGAGTTCTGGACAAAGGTTTAATAACAGTGGAGGATTTAGGAACAATGTTCGTATCCCTCAGAAAAAGGCTGAACTTATTGAAACTGGGAATACTGAATCAGGGAACACAGTCATCAGATGCTACAATTGCAATGGGATAGGTCATTTGGCAACCGCATGTCCTTCACCGCGAACTCAAGGCAGCAAGTATCACAAGCAGGCATTACTCCTAACTCTCAAAGATGAAGCACGTGGCAACAACAATGCTAAGGACAACAGCTTCATGGCCAATGCACATTCTGATGATGACATGGAAGATCTTGAAGCCAATGCTGCTGTAATGCTCATGGCCAACATGCATGAACTCCGCATGAGTGACTCGGGCCCAGTGTATGACACTGATGGTCTGTCTCAGGTAACTGACCTTAACTCATGCCTGATACATGAAATTGCTTCCCCATCTGCATCTGCATCTAACAAGGAACATGTTGTTCAAAATGATTCGTTGTTATCTACATAAGCGAATAATCAAATGAACACAGAAGTTATATTTGATGATTATGATCAAATTAACCCAGTTGTCACATTTGATGATTCAGATACTACTCGTGTCAATGATAACAATGCTCACGTTGAACATCTTGATCCTATGATTGATCCAGATTCAGAACTTCAGACCCTTCTCATGACCAGTCAATCTCAAAACATTAAATGTCAAGAGCTTAATGTTAGGTTGAAAGAGAAAAATGCATTATTAACTAGGGATCTTGAGTGCTGCAAATTACAACTTAATAATGCTGAAAAACTTGTCAATCGGGAAAAAAGCATTGATGTTGCTTTTCAAAAATCTTATCTTAAAGAAAAAGAGTTAGAACATCAAATTTGTAAGATAATGGAATCTAACAACAACTTAACTTCTGAATTAGAAAAACAAGCGTTCGTACACAAACAACAAATTGCACAACTTGATGCAGTCATTTTAAAAACTAAAACTGAGTTGTCAACTTGTCAAGATGATTTCAAAGAACATAAACGCAAATCAAGAGACAGAGTTAAGTCATACATAGATGAGATCGTTGAATTGGAACACAAGCTTAAAGAGTTTCAAAATGTTGTATATAAAACTGGTAATTTAGTCACAACGATTCAAAAGTTCTCAGTAAAATGTACAAATAATGGACACGGCTTTGCTATCGGGAGTGAATCACCATGTTTTTTACACACAACACTCAAAGAGATTCCAAAGTTATATAGTGCAGACCAGTTTTTTGATGAGACAATTGTTCGTACTGTCGTATATGATTGTGAGGAAGAAGTAGAACTCGAAGAAGAGAGTCGATCAAAAATGCAAAACGTTGAATATAATATACCTTTTGACTACTCTAAAATGCCTCCCGTAAATGAGATTTTTACTCCACAAAAATAGAAATCTGAACAACCATGGTTTATTATACAAGCTCAAGATGATACTTCCCACGCAGTTCCTATCAAACCAGTGGTGCAAATTAATGGTCCTTTAACAAGTCATGAAAAACTTCAACCTCTTCCCACTCGTTGTTGTGTACTTCGGTATTTTGACACGTTCAAGGAAGATATTGAATTTTTAGAACAAGCAATTGACGCAATTCCAAAATAATTGTTTTAACTTTTATTTCCCCTCATGAGAAAGAAAAGCGAGAAGTGTTTCAACGATAGTTTTTACCTCACGTTAAACATCTGCGTTTATGTGCTAACCTCTGGGAACAAGAACTTCAAAAAGAAGTAAAATCTATGATGAATGTTTTTCAAGCAACTGAACAATCGATTTCAAAGCAAAAACGTCGAAACAAATTTTTACAAAAAGAAGCTGATCGACTATTGGAACATGTTCTTAGTGCTGATATAATATCTGTAGTTATGAATTCTCTTTATGAATCTGGCACTTCTATGCTTGTTGATGATCACTGTGATGATATTGAATTGTTGTCCAAACAACTTGAGACATTAAAATGTGAAAATGAGAATCTCAGACAACACAACGATGATGTGCAAAATAAACTCTCAAATGAGATTTTTCAACTGAACAAAAAGCTTGAATGGTGTCAAAACCAAAGTCTTGATTTCGAACTGGAATTGCAAAGTCTTAAAACTTCAACATCTTTTCAAAATGCAAGTGAGGAACTAAAAAGTCAAATTTTAAAGTATGAAAAGGAAATTGCAGAATTGCAAGAAGTTACAGACCATTGGCAAAATAGTCGAGATAACTATCTCTATTCCAACAGAAAGCTTAACAGTGAAATTCAAGATAAACATCACATCATCCTTGAGTTGAAAGAGAAAATAAGAGAACTTGAAAAAGGAAAGTCTGTCAACACAAAAGTAGTTGCACCAGGAATGTACTCATTAAACATAACCACTGTAGAAAAAAACACTCAGAATTCTAACTTGGATCCCTCCACGTCTACAGGAATAGTTGCCACTCCTAGCGTTAGCAGATCCAAGCGTAAACGTAGGAAGAATAGGATTTTGCAACATAGAAGAGATACACTAGAAGCCTCTGAAGTAGAATACCACCTTAGGACTTTGAATAATACTCATCTTGCACTAGATTTAGATTATGATATGGCAAATTGTAATCATAATCTTTGTGTAACGAATGATGAACCATTAAATGCTTTGAATGTTAATGCTTCATGTGTGTTTTGTCGTAATAGTATGTTATCTGGTGATCATTCAAAATGTGTGGCAAATTCTCTTTTATCTCGTCATAAGAAACGAACATCTGGCATAAAATCTAGGCCCACTAATGCTTCTAAATATGTGCTAGGACTTATGACATGTGTAGTTTCTAAGGATGATGTAGTCACCCCTGTAGTTGCGAACAACACTCCTAGGAACATGCCATCACTTAGCGAATTCACTAAGAAGAAAGCACGATCTAGTTGGAATTGGCAACGTTGGTTACAAAGGACACATAACTTTAAATGGATACCTAAAATTGTTAATATGTGTGCTTCTAACCCAATGGAACCCACAACTTCTTTGGGTTCCACCCTTACCATTGTTCCATCGTCGTCTCCTTTGTGTGATGCAGGTGGTTCAAATTGTTCTCTGGATTGTTGATAGCGGATGCACCCAACACATGACAGGCAATCTCAAACTGTTAAGAAACTTTGTCTCAAAGTTCATTGGTACTGTCCAATTCGGGAATGATCATTTCGCTGATATTATGGGATATGGGGACTATGTCAGTGGGAATATCGAAATTAGTCGAGTGTATTATGTCGAAGGCCTTGGTCATAACCTTTTCTCAGTCGGTCAATTTTGTGATGGGGATCTAGAAGTCGCATTTCGGGAGAAAACTTATTTTTTTCGTGATTTACAAGGAAATGATCTTATGTCAGGCACCCGTGGAAACAGCCTTTATACAATCTCAATGTCCGACATGATTGCTTCCTCTCCCATTTGTCTACTTTCAAAGGCTGAATCGACAAAATCCTGGTTGTGGCACAAACGCATGTCGCATCTCAACTTCAAAACTATGACTGATCTTGCTCGCCACAAACTAGTTGACGGTCTTCCAAGGTTCAGATATGCAAAAGATCACTTATGTCCCGCTTGTGAACAAGGAAAGAGCAAAACGTGCACATCTCAGTTCAAAACTAGAACCTAGTACTGATCACGTTCTTCAACTTCTTCATATGGATTTGTGTGGCCCAATGCGAGTACAAACGATTAATGGGAAATTATATATACTTGTGATTGTCGATGACTTCTCCAAATGGACTTGGGTCTACTTTCTACGAAGCAAAGATCAAGCTCCAGCAATGATAATCACCTTTTTCATGAAAATTCTGGTTCAACTTCGCAACACAGTCAGAATAGTAAGAACAGATAATGGAACCGAATTCAAGAATCAAACTCTTCGTGATTATTTTGAGAAAGTGGGAATTGTACATCAAACATCGATAGCACGGACTCCCGAACAGAATGGAGTGGTCGGAAGACGCAACAGAACGTTAGTGGAAGCCGCACGAATGATGCTTATTAATGCTCAATTACCAGATTATCTATGGGCATAAGCCGTCTCAACTGCATGTTATACCCAAAATTGTTGCATGATCAATAAACATCATAAACTCACACCATATGAAATTGTTCACAAACGCAAGCCTAACATTCAACACTTTCACTCTATGCTACCCAAATAATGATCGTGATGATCTTGGAAAACTTAAAGCAAAGGCTGACGTAGGTATCTTCATTGGATATTGTGAAAACTCAAGAGGATTTCGAATCTACATCCGTCGTACTAGGGAGATTCAAGGTGACTATTCATGCTAATTTCGATGAGCTCATAGAAATGGCTTCTGAGCAAAACAGCTTAGGACCCGCAACCAACCGTCTTAACTTCCCAGATTCTTCAGCTGAACCATTGTCACTAACTCGTAAAGAATTGGAAACATTATTTGCTCCTTTGTTCGATGATTCATTTGAGACACGTGCACCAGATATATCCACTAGTTCCGCTGCTCAACCTGATAACATTCAAGTACCTGATACACCAGTTCCTACAACTACAACCGTAGAACCCGATGCACCTCCAACTGAATCAACAAAAACAGCCGAACAAATTGCTTCCAATACCGACAACCCAACTGAAGATCTGAATCAACCACAAGTACCCGAACCTGCAAATTATGATCCAAATGCGTTCATCAATCCGTTTGCTCCGACTCCGAACCTTTAAGATATTGCTGAGTCGTCAACACGCAATTTGGAACCTACTAATATGCAGCAGTTTCATAACCCTCACCCTTCAACACATCATTGGACTCGTGATCATCCAATCGTCAATATCATTGGACATCCAATGGCTCCAGTTATGACAAGACAAAAACTTCACTCCGATGCCGAACACTGCATTTATGCCCTCACAGTTTGTCAAGATGAACCCAAAAACATTAAGGAAGCTCTCACTTACGACAACTAGATTGAATCAAAGCAAGAGGAACTCGACCAATTCAAACGCCTTGATGTTTGGGAATTAGTTGAGCGTCCAGATGGAGTTTATGTCATTGGGCTAAAATGGATTTGGAAAAACAAGTTGGACGCTGAAGGCACGGTTATTCGTAATAAATCTCGTTTGGTAGCTAAAGGATACACTCAAGAGGAAGGAATTGACTTTGAGGAATCCTTCGCACCAGTGGCTAGACTTGAAGCTGTTCGAATATTTCTGGCATACGCTGCTTACAAAAAGATGGTCGTTTATCAAATGGATGTGAAAACTGCATTTCTGAATGGTCAATTACGTGAGGAGGTCTATGTTGGTCAGCCAGAGGGATTTGTCGACCCAGAGCATCCTAATCATGTCTACAGACTTAAGAAGGTTCTCTATGGTCTCAAACAAGCCCCAGGGCGTGGTACGATAAACTTACTGCTTTCTTGCTTGCTAATTCTTTTACTAAAGGCTTATTAGACCCAAATTTGTTTATCTAAAAACACGGGATGACGTTTTAATTGTGCAAATATACGTTGATGACATTATTTTTGCTTCTACTAATAGAAAGTACTCAAACGCTTTTGCAAAATTAATGAAACAAAATTTTGAAATGTCAATGATGGGTGAACTTACGTTCTTCTTAGGACTACAAGTTCATCAGTCACCCCGTGGGATTTTCCTTAATCAGTCCAAATATGCTCTTGAGATAATTAAGAAACATGGCATGAGCAGTTGTGATAATTACAATACCCATATGGCTAACACAACTAAGTTAGATGCGGATCCAAATGGAAAACCAGTTGACCCCACAAAATACCGCAGTATTATTGGATCACTCATGTATCTCACCGCTAGTAGACCGGATATTGTATTTGCTGTATTTATGTGCTATCGTTATCAGTCCAGTCCTATTGAACATCACCTCAATGAGGCTAAGAGAATCCTTCGATACGTAAAGGGAACCATTCACTTGGGGATCTGGTATTCGAAGGATTCCGGTTTTGAACTAATAGCTTTTTTAGACGCTGATCTTGCAGGATGTATAGATACACGCAAAAGTACTTCTGGTGGTTTGCAGTTTCTTGGAGATAAACTTGTGTCTTGGCAATCAAAGAAGCAAGATTGCACTTCATTATCGTCAACAGAAGCTGAAGATGTAGCCATGTCTGCCTGCTGTGCACAAGTCATTTGGATGCGTACACAACTAATAGACTACGGTTACTCATTCAACAAGATTCCGATGTACTGTGATTCAAAAAGTGCGATAGCAATCTCATGCAACACGGTTCTGCATTCAAAATCTAAGCATACCAACTGGCCGACTTGTTCACAAAACCTTTACCTCCTAAGGTTTGCTGAACTAGTCCACCGGATTGGTATGCGGTGTTTGACTCCAGATGATTTAAAATCTTTTCTTGAAAACAATTAACGGAGTCAAATACCAAAACCTTTTTTGTAAATATTTATCAAACACAAAAGACAAAATTGAAAAATTTCAAAAATACCAAAAAGATTTTCCATTTTTTATCTTACGTTTTATTTTTCGCTTTCAAATGCAAGTACACTATCTCAATCAATACTTCGGTTTCTCAAAAATTTCTCAAATTTACAACCAAATGTTGAGGGGGAGAAAATGTTCTTCAAAATTTAAAAATCTTGTTCAAACAAGTGCACTTGCATATCTCAAAAATATGATGTTGTCAAAAATAATGGTGGAATCTCACGATTTATCCCTCGTTTCGTTAATTTAAATACGTTGTTTAATTTCCTTAGGCCTAGAATGTTGTTAGTTGGTGACGGTCGTTAACCTACAAAGTTAAATACTAAAGTTTAGGACTAACGAAGGATGTTAAGTAGTCAAGGGACCATTCTTGCCAAATTCTCAAAGTTTTCAAAAATATCTAAAACAAAAACAAACACCCCACCATTTTTCATTTTACAAAATCAAAATCTTTGTCGATCAAACGACCATAATCAAATTCACAAATTCGTGCACAAATCCTTCAAACCGTAAGTGTTATAATGATCTTTAGGACATTCTAAAACATGGTTTTTAACGAATTGTATTTTCAATGTCTAGATTTCTCGAAATCATGATTCTTAGAACTAGGGTTTGCGTTAATTTCGTAATCACTTAATTCATGTGTTTTTTGCTTGATTTTCTTAGGGCTTTTATTGCCATGAGTGTTTTAAGCATCCTTGTAACTGTTAATCATAACATATAACACATTTGAGTTGTATTCGAAATCTAGGGTTTTGTACGAATTGGGTTTTCTTCATTAGGTGTTGTTTTGTTTGAACTTCTTGGTGGGATATGTTTGTTAGAGTGTTTTTATCATGCTTGTGCTTGCTAATTGCATCAAAATTCATTTATGCGTGATTTAGATAATTAGGGTTTATGTTCATAATTGGGTATTTTTATGTTTGTGTTCTTTGGGTCAATTAAATGGTTTGAATGTGTTCACATGAATGCTAATTGATGTTTGTCACTGTAAATGCAACGTGTATACATGAATTCTGTTTTCTCGATAAGTTAGGGTCTCGTATGATTTCGAATACTTGTGAGTATGATTGAAATGTGTTTTTAACTGTTGTTTTACACTTATTTCATCAGGTTTTCAATCAAGGCATCAAAAATTTCCAAGCAAACGTACGTCAACGTGATCTCGAAAATTCTTGTATAAGAATTTTCGAAAACTGTGGTTATCGAGAACTCTCGATACTTTTATCGAGAACTCTTGATAAGTTATCGAGAACACTCAGTGACTATGGTTATCGAGAACACTTGATAACTTATCGAGAAGTCTAGATAAAACTATCGAGATCACTTGACAAACTTTCGAGAACTTTTCTATCGAGAATCTTCAGAACAGTGTTATCGAGAACACTCATATGATGAGTTTTCGGAAACCTTTGTTTTTCTAGTTATCGAGAACACTCCTATTGGAATCTATCGAGAACATGGTTAAACAAAAGATATCGAGAACACAATATTTGATAGTTATCGAGAACACACTCTGCAAAATTATCGAGAACACACTTAGACGTATTTTCGAGAATTTTCATTTTTTTAAAAATTTTCTAAAACTTGTCTAAGGACGAAAACTTCAAGAATCTTTGTATTATTTGTATTGCAGTCATGTATACTTAACTTGTGGATGTGTTTGTTCATTTGTATGTATTACTAAGATGTGATTTATAATGTTATGTACTATGAATGTTTTAGCATAATATCTTAGTTAATATGTGTGAAACAGCTTATGTGACCACATCTCACTCGTTAATCAATTGGACCATAAATGCAATATGTAACATGTATGTCTATGTATATCAAACATGTACGTGAACTAATGACTAACAAATTTGGATGTTTGATTTCATGACAATACATTTACAGAAAACAATGGCTGAACACATCGAAAATGCTGCCGAACAAACTCTTCCATTACTCACACTCGGTGAAATTGTTCCGCCTGACTACAACATCTCAATTGGTCAAAACAATCCACGAATTGACTTCAACAAACTTCGAATTCCAAAAGATTCATGTAAGATTGTTAAAGAAATTCTTCTGGCTCATCCCTGCAAGTCTATGCTCAACAAATCCACGTCAGTTCCAATCTTCTACATTCATCAGTTCTGGTACACAGCTCAAGCCAACTTGGATGATGAATCCTTCAATGTCACATTGGATCGTCAAGTCTACACCATGGATCTAGATGTCCTACGAACAGTTCTTATGCTTCCTACACCAAAAGAATTCCGTCCCATGTTAACTGAACTTGAAATCCTGGATTATCTCATTGATCTAGGATACGATGTTCAAGATGAACTACCACTCATAAGACTGTCAAGATTCAACGTCAAGCATCTACCACAACCTTGGAGAACATTCTACATGTTGATTGTTAGATCAATTTCTGGTAGAAAAAGTGGTCATGAACATCCACGACTAGAGCATCTGCAAGTATTTTGGGGAATGATGAGCATGCAACCAATCTACTTTGCCAGTTCCATAATGAGCGACATGATCCATCACATCTATACAGATCGTGAAAGGAATGTGATTCCGTTCGTTAGATTCAAAAAGATGCTTATTGAGCACTTTTGCGGCAACACACCAGACTACCTCAAAAGAATGCATGATCGTACAGAACCAAAAGACATCTACAACAAAGACTTCAAGATTGCTTTTGTCAAAACGATCAAGATCATAACAAAAACAAAGGGAATGAGGATTCCAGACTACTGCCTAGATGACAACATTCGAAAGACACAGAATTACAAAATCTACGACAAAGCTTATCAATCAGGGAAAGTAGGATACACCGGTGATGACGACGAATCCGCTGTTAAGATGGAGACACGTAGCAAAAGAGGTGGAAAGACTGGAAGCACCAGTAGCACCACAACTTCACAACAAACCAAGTCTTCCCCAAAGCCTGCTACCCGACCAAGAAAGAAAATCACTCAAAAGCCAACAATCCAAGATGAACCAACACTGTCACATTCTGAAAGTGAATCAGAGTTTCAATCATAATCAGATGAAGAGGAAGATTTTGAATGAAGGGTAAGGTTAGATGAAGAGGAGTTCCCATGGCTTGAAATGGCAAAGAAGATGAGCAAGGGAACTCTACAACAGGGACAAAGGAAAAGTAAAGGGATAACAATCAATGAACCCAGTGGTGGTGCAAATGATGAAGAAGAAGATGAACTAGCTGCTCCTTGGTCGATAAACGCAAACTGAAAAGCATCATCGTCGACACAAGAGCGGAAGAGAAGCAGCATCAAAAGGAACTAAAAGAAGCTGCACTCCTCAATCTCCTTCATCCACAACCTCATCAACAACCGCTTAATCAACTTGCACAAGAGGGTGGTTCAAGTAGCATGTTGATAACTCCTTCTACAACTGTTACTTCAACTTTGGTTCTGGAAATTTCACCTAACACCGAAGAAGAAGAAAAAGATCCAGAAGGAAAAGTCATCATGAAGGAAGCTACTGAAGAAAATGTGGATGACTCACAAAAGCAAAAGGAGGCTTCTGAGTACATCACACCTGAATTCATTGCCCAGATGGAAGAAGAAGAACAACTGAAGAAGAAGGCTAGTGAGGAGACGGAAAGATTGCTTCATGAAGAACAACAAAAAGAACAAAAGTCAGATGAACAAGATGAAGAGCAATTCTTTGACACCGATGACTACATCAACTCACCTCCACACTCACTTCATCAACAGTTACCTCCAGAAGATCCTCCAATTCCCAAGGGTTTTCCTACAAAGGATCCCACTCCTTGTCATACCCTGAATTTACCTGTTAAATGGCAGCGGAATTGAATTCCCGGGTGTAACGATCATGGCATCTCATACAAGGTTACACTGAATGACCTAAAGTGTCGTTTTGTAAATACAACGTTTGATCATTTTATTAAAAACATAAAAGTTTACAACATAGGTCCCAAGTGGTTTTACACATTTATTGAAAATAAAAACGACAAGATCAAACGATTCATAAGTGCATTGAAGAAAAGAGTGAGACGCGTCGACTCCTC
>LBNU01026323.1:148624-158765 GCA_014162995.1 Artemisia annua | reverse complement strand
CAACACGTTTTTTAACATTTATCTGGTAACAGATGAATCACTAGCACTCTCAAAAACATCAGTGGTCTCTGCTTAATCTCTACCGTCACTTAACAAATTTGGGGAGGGCAATTCAAGTATAGGTTCTGAAAATCCTCTAATGCCTGTATGGTGCCCTAAATCTATGCCCTGGGAGGTGCTGGAACACCTCTAAGTGGGTGGAGGTACAGTGTTGCTATCCTAACCAGACTTAGCCTTATTGTTATTTGAGCATCCCAAATCTTTTCAATTAGACTTAGATTGATAAAACAAGGTATCAACAGATAATTTACATTTTCATTCACCTTTTTTAAATCTCAACTCTCTTTTCAAAAGCCTCTTACTGCCTATCTTAATGAAATCTAAACTCTCTTTTAATGACAATCATATCATCACTGAATTTAGATTCATTTTCCCGATAATGCTTCTAGTTGTTTTTCTAACACAGATATGCCTTCTCCTAAGATTTGACACAGCTATAATTAGCAAGCAAAACAAACTCTGCTTCTGTTGACTCTCACATAATCATTTAAAAGCCTTTCACATATCTACTACTGCCCCTACAGTTTTAGAAACAATTTTTCAAAAATTTTGTTACTCAGAGTCAGGGGAGGGAGAGCCATGGAGAGCATGTCTCTGTGCCATGAAAACCAGCATTCTGTAGATTGGCGGTCTTCATCAACATCAAGCCATGAAACTCCAATCATAGCGTTTACACCATCAATTGCAACATTCGCCTTTGGTTCTTCCACTGTTGGCCTTCTTTCTTCTGCTTATACCAAGTGGATTCTGTATCCTGCTTCCCTTGGTCTTCTGCATTCCCTAAGCCAAAATGTCCCACTTGTGATATGTTGAAAGACCACTCCGCTTTCTTCTTATCAAACCCTGCCAGTTTCACTTCCATTAATGTGGAAAATTGCTTGCCAGTCTTCTTGGAAAAACTTTCCTAGCTCTCATGCTAAGAGAGCTAATTTGCCATTTTATGTCCATCTCTTCTAGTCCATCATCATCAATTTGCGTCTATGTCTTCATGAGTCAATATAGAGCATTCACTATAAGTAGGGAGATGAATGCAGTAAAAGGTGTGGGGATCACTATACCAGCAACCTTCTTTTTAGAAACCTGCAGGTCGGTAACAAGAGCATTTACCAGTGAAACAGTTGAACCAACAATGGCAAATTCAGTCATCACTATCAGCTTCACTGTCAGTCAGTGTCAATTGAAGTTAGACATCAATGCCAAGCTACTTGAACTTGACCTACTTTCCTGCCTTCTTTAACCTTTGTCAATTTAGCTTGAAATTATTAATATAGGTCATTGAGCTTCATAGTTTCCATTTCAGGTTTTTTTCCCAAACTGTAACATTAGTGTGAAACTCAGCAGGCAAAACTTCTTAAAACTTCAAGTTGAGTCTTCCCTTTCCATTCTCCAATTCCAAACACAGTCAATGAGTAACCAATTCTGTAGTCTTGGTGATATGTGTCAAGAGATCTCATTGCTTTGAAGCAGGAGAAATTTTCATACTTTGCTTCAACAATGTCTTCTGGTGTGCTTCTTTAGTAGCATCATTGCACCAAACACTGGAACAGATCTCTTCAAAAAGTTCTTTTTGCTGTTTTGAACTTTGTGAATGCTATTATTTGATCTTTTGGAAAGAGTCATAAGCAATAGAACTTCTGGCTTTCAGATCATTCGTTTCTTTGGGTCCTTTCATTGTTTAGTAGGCACAGAAACTGTTGTAACATGCTTTGTTCTTCGAATCGTTCTCAGTCTTGATTGAGGTTTGAAAGGAAATCACCATTAAGGATGGACTTCCCACAACAGCCATTTAGTCTGACATAAGAAAGTATTGCTCTATCATGATCCTCCACATCTCAAACTCATTAAGTTTGAGTTTGGGAAGTCTTGGAACATTTGAGCTGATTTGTTTCCATCCTCCATCTTTGAGTGCAGTGATTAAGGCTTCTTCTTGGATCTTCTAAATCAAAGTATCAGAACCTGGCTCTGTACCACTTGGATGGATCTAAACACACACCTTTTGTGTTGTTGATACTTTGGAATAATATTATTAAGCACGCGGAATTTACTTAACAACACTTTAGAAGACAGTTTATATGATGTATTGTGAGTGAAGTAATAGTTGTATGTAACAACAAACTTCAAATATTATTAAATGATAATAATGACGAGTGATCTTAGCTATCACTAGGTTACACCTTGAAAGCTCTCTAGAATAATTCGTACCTATGTCATGACCTAGGATCTCCTATTTATAGCACAAGGAGTCCTTTACAAGATAAAGTATATGATCTTAAATTAGAATATTCACAAGATCTATTCTATACCTTATCTAACACGAATACATTAACAGTTATCTAGTAAGCAGTGGTAATAATATGTACTAGCAGTGGTAATGAGTTTCCACTGCTAGTGCATTCTTCAAGCAGTGTCTTTCCACAAGCCTATCAGTGGTAAACTGTTAGCTTTATTCCCAACAATATGTCTTGTCAACACTTAGTTTCAAGTATATGCATATGTTTGTCATTGTCTAGATCTTGTAAGATATGTTCTTGATTTGGACATATAGTGTGTTGACTTAGTTTAACTTGAACATGGTTTTTGGAAACATGTTTTATCTTTGGAACATGGGTTTGGGAAAAAACCCCTTGTAAGTTTGCCTATAAATAGGAGTTTATGGTTTACTTGCAAAACTTGATGAAATCCCCACAACCACATAGTGTTGTGTTAGTAGAAAACCATGTAGAAACACCCATTATCACCCTTTCTATAATGATCATAATGTTTAACATCATCTTTGTTGTAAGCACTATCATACTTCATGAATCACCAAGAAGGTTAAAAGATCTTGAAGTAATCATTCATGAAAGCATTCCAACATATGAAGATTCAAGGGCACTTTTGACATCCTCTAATGATGAAGACTTCTTATTCAAGAAGTTCATGTAGATTACAGTCATATTTACATCCATTATGACTTTTATGTCGATGGACTCATCATTGTATCATTCAAAATATAATTAGATGGTTTATGTTGTTTGTGCCATAAAACCACAAGTTTTTATGGTTGGCCACAAAACATTAGCGGGAGTGGTCTGTACCCTTTGTAAAGACTCGACATCTAGCTTTGTGATGGTTAAATATTGTAAGGCGACGAGGGAGTGGTTGTACCTTGGTAAAGATACTCGACATCTAGCTTTGTGTCGGTAAAATATGTAAGCGACGATGGGAGTGGTTGTACCCTTGTAAAAGAACTCGACATCTAGCTTAGTGTCGTTAAAAGTGTAAGCAACGATTTGTGGTCGCGCGAGAAGGAGGTTGTTTGATCTAGTGAAGTAACTCTCGAGTTGGGTACTCGGGGCGTGGACGTAGGGCAAGGAAAAGAGTCCTTGTAGCCGAACCACGATAAATACTCGTGTTGTGAACGGTTTGCACTTTCCTTTACTTATTGCGTTACTTTGATGTTTGCATGATGTGATTGTTTGTGTTGTGACTTGTTGATTGTACTTGGGTGATAACATGTTATAAATTATGTTGGTCATAAACTACAAGTAACATCTTTCATATTAGAACAAGCTAAAATGGACATTTGATACAACAAGTAATAAAGTTTTTTTAAACGGCAACGTATTCACCCCCCCCCCCCTCTACGTTTTCATAGGGTTTGTTACTAACGTTCGTTAACTCACTTCGTTAGTAAATTACACATTTGGTCCTTGAGTTTGTATAATCATTTCTTCCCCAAATTTTCTCTTCCTTGACTTTTTCTTCTTCCTTGTTTTCCATCTGCACCACCATAATCATCACCATCTCCGTCACAATAATTCTTGCCCAGTATATTTAAAAAATAATCCATACAACATGAAACCCAAAACCCAAAAAAAATTGTACAACAATCATCTTCCCTTTATTCTATCCCCAATATCTTAAAACAAACACGGAGTATATAATATCACACAAATCACAAGAAAATACACTGTTTCTTGTTTTTCTCACTAGAAACCAAAACAAACCCACTCTTGTTTCTTTTCTTTTTCTAATCTCATACTAAAACAACCACAAAAGAAATTTGTTGCTTTCTTCCACACGAATTACAAAACAAACTTTTCTTGTATATATTCCAAAATCAAACAACAAAAGCACCCCTTTTCGTTTTTCTTTTCAAAACGAATCAAAATAGTATTGTTTGGTATTCGATTTGTAATCTTGAAAAAGAAATAACTTTCGAATCATGCGAGTTTTCGAAACAAGTAGGTATTTTGAGATGAGATATCGTAAAGATTGATGACGGGTTTTGTATTCGAACTTCAAAATTTGTTAAGATTGATGATGAGGTCAAATCCGTTAAGAATCTATAATAATTCTTTTTGACATGAGATATACATTTTTTTAATTGGTTGATTGAAGTTGTTGTTAGTTGTTGTAAAGGAGATGGGGTGGTAAGTTGTTGTTGGTTGATGTTAAATGAAGTTGTAGTTGTTGATTGATATGTTTATTGGCTGATGGATTTTTAGGGTGGTTGTAGGTAGATTTTAGTCTATGACGGCCAGCAGTCGGTTGGAAAGATATGTACGGGTGGTAGTGGTGGTGGTGGATGGTGGCAACGGTCAGTGTGATGGCGGACGGTGGTGGTGGAGGGATGAGGTACGAAAAGTGTACCCATTTTAAGGGTCATTGATCTTGTCCGTTTATATAGGTATAGTATATATCCAAGTAATTTCTCCAAACGAATAAGAAATACCCGGGTCGTGATCCTTGTGAAGGTGAATGGAATCCGTAGTTATCGATTTATGAATTTGTGTGAAGAAAGTGAATAAAAAGGAATGTTTTTGATTTTAAAACTACAATTAGTAAACACGTGATTTTTTTTTATTCCGTAATATTTTTTTTTTCGTAATGTATTTTTTTTATTTCGCAATGCATTTTTTTAGTGCGTATTGTAATATATTTTAAGAATTAATGTTATGGTTTTTAAAAAATGAAGTATTAGTTTTAGTTTAGGGTTGAAATTGAAAATATTTGAAAAGTTGAGTTAATGTAAGTTAAGGTTGAGTTATTGATGTGGGTGTTTTTTTGTGAGTTAAAGTTAAAGTGTTAAAGCTTGTAGAAACTAATGACGTGGTAATAATAGTTTCTTGGATCGTTTTGAGCCTTAGGGTTTAACAATAACAATGAATATAATATGCAGCGGAATAAGAACAAATCAATTGTTATTGACACAAAGTTTTTCACCATCATCACCTCCAATTATTATTTGATCAAAATAATAACGTGTTACCTAACTGTAACAGGGATCTAAAACACCTCAGATCTTGAAGGTATCGAACAACTAACTCTTGTCTAGGCGTTTACAATAAACCACACCCTAGACACACACACACACACCTTTCTGTAAATTACATTATGGAAGACATGTAATAACCTGTACCTTGCCTCTCTTTATATAATAGAGAGTGCTAGGTTTACAAAGAGATAATACCGAATAATACAAAGAAATCTTCCTACGTATATAAAATATCCTGTAATCTTTTTGTCTTTGAAGTTTTTCCCCAAGATGCTAGTCAGACAGCTAAGTACCGCCTAGTGATTAATCAGTTAAGCGGGAATTAATCGGCCGCTTAGCAATTATATGTTAACTTATATAAGTATGGTGGGCTACACTTTCGATCACTAGCTGACATTAAAATCAAACCCCTGCTAGACTCAGGGCGGATCAGGACTTTAAATCATCAGGTGCACAATATTTTTATTACGAGTATAAAGTAAAAAAAATGAACAAGACATGTATTTCTTTTGACATATTAATGGATTAACTAAATAAGACACGTATTTATGCGACACAAATTTGGAGAACAGGTTCATTTAAAAAAAATATGATTTTTAACGAAAAATTAACTAGGCAGCGAACATCTATCGGGTTCTGTAAACCCCCAGGAACCCCTAGGTCCGCCCCTGATTGGGCTTATAGGTTTTTCTTGGCGAGACTATAGTTTGTAGGGATCCTAGCACCTAGGATTTGATTAAAATGGAATAACGTCATCGGCCTTTATTTGTTCCCTTAACTTTAAGCAACAAATTAAGTATGATCGAAACGTAAACATTTGGTAATGCACATGAACCCTTAAAAAACGATTAACCCAACATTCACCAATTAATCATTTGTTCGATTCTTTATCACAACATCGTTCAAGAACTTTCCTGGACACCCAACCTTCACCTCGGCCACATGCAAAGTCTTTTTTCAACCCCTTTTGATTGTTAATAACACATGTAACATGGCATCCTATTGGACACGTTCATTACCATCTCGACTCTCCACGGATCTATGACCTCTTCTCTGGCCACATCCAAAGTCATCTCAGTTTGAACTTCTAACGCCATAATGTTCACACTGTGTTGATTCTCCATTGTTCCCGACTTTTATTGGACTCACGAACTCTACCTCGGTCACGTCCAAAGTCCCCTACCACCCGATTGTTGTTCATCACCACACATAACCCATTTGCTCATCATACTTGTGTGACATGAGAGCATTATTCCACCGATCAAGAAAACAAGGCCACCCGCTTCTACCATTTTCTTTGACCCGCCAAACAAGCCGAATCAAAGCTACCTGCTTTTCCCGTCTGTTTATCCTGCAAATCGGTTAATCTCTCCATTTTCTGGTGACCTACAACCTATTATCAGATTTGATCACAACTAATAGCTACGGACCGCCTATCTTCGTCACCGGTCACCCCCGTCGTCTTGAATGGTACTCCCCTTCTCCCCACGACAACGATAGTCCTGAAACACCTTATCGTCTCCGTCTTCTGCTGTAAAACAGTCCCAATAACAGCCCTGCTGTCCACGCTTCCGCTGCGATGGTAGCCTCACACCCGAAGACTCCTCCCTTTCGAAAGTCGAATCTCAAACCCGCCCTTTAATTGAACTCAGCTCTGATACCAAATGAAGAATATCAAGCCTCAAAACTCACACTCGAAACTCACTAATGTGAATGGAGGCTGATTGCTGATGCACGTGATGTGTCGTTGCGGTTTAGCGGTGTTAATGCCTACTCAAGTTTTACATTTATATTTAGCCGACTTATCAATAACACACACTTAACGAGCAGTGTACCCAGTCAGTTTGTATATAATGTTAAGTAGAGTGTTGGTTAGGGTCGTTTATATAGGTATAGTATATTATCCAAGTAATTTCTCAACGAATAAGAAATACCCGGGTCGTGATCCGTGTGAAGGTGAATGGAACCGTAGTTATCGATTTGTGAATTTGTGTGAAGAAAAGTGAAATAAAAAGGAATGTGTTGATTTTAAGACTACAATTAAGGAAATACGTAAATAACACACGTAATTAAAGCACACTAATTAAAAACGTAAAATTAAACGCAATTAATGCAAATCCCGGGCTAATCCCGAGATTTAAAGCAACTAATAAAATTAAAAGGGCTACGGGGGAAAACTAAATTTTATAAAATCCTAAATGGGCTTAAAAACTTTTAAATGAATTAAAAATATTTTTGTGTTAATTTTCTTTAATTGAAATTAATTAAATACGTAAAAATTAAAACGTAAATTAAAAGTGACTTTTGTGAAAATGACTTGGAAAAATTCAACAAAATTCCTAAAAATCCTAAATAATCAAAAATAATTTTTGGAAAAAGAACTAGATTTATTTTTGTATTTTCTGATTTATTATTTCAAGTTAAAATGATTAAACTAATTTTAAATGATTAAAAACCTAAGAAATGAAATAAATAGTAAAAAGATTCAAATAAATCTAAGAAAATCTCATGGAAATCTATTATTTTAATGATATAAAAGATTCTGAGTTAAAAACTTTTCAAAAAATTAAGCAGAAAGGTGCCTTATTTGGTTATATACAGCTTATTCAAGTGCTTATAAATAAGCACTTGAATTGACAGAACTGTGGATTAATGACACCTCAGAGGGTTCCTGTAAGCTCAAATAACCTAATCAACCCACTTATGATCATGTACCTGAACCAGGACTCGCACCAAAACGGTGTACAATTTTTGCAAAATAAGCACTATTTATAAGCTAATAAGCACTAATGACAAAGATAAGCTCAGAAACAATGGAACATGTAAAAATCAACTTAAAGCAGCAATAATCACCCAAATAATCCAAAGAACTCAACTAATAAGCAAGATAGCAGTTTATGATTTAAAGACAGAAATGATGGCTCAGGTCCCTACTTTAAGCTTATTTTAAAGCAGTTAAACAAGCTTATTTCTAAGAACTTATGGGGGCAAAAGCAAGAACACCTACCAGAGAACACAAAAAACCAAAAAGCCCTAATTCTTACAAACCAATTGAAGCTTAATTTGGACCAAGTTCAGCTGTAGAAAACTGGTTCAGTTGCTACAGTGCAGCAGATTGACTTTTTTGGTTTAGCTTATAAACTTTGACTTATGTGAATTTAAATGGCCTAAATCTATTCTTATATGTTTATTGGACTGGATTAATCACTAAAAACACAAACACAAACACAAAATGCAACAGAAGAGCATGTGGTGAGAATCAGTTAACAACTATAATGGGTAAAAATAGAGATTTGATGCAATTTTGACTTTATGCTTATAAGGTGCTATTTTTTGATTTACCTAACTCTATTATGACCTAATAAAGCTACTGTGACAGATAACTAGGCACATAAATAACCAGAACTCCATAAACACAGCAGACCCAAACACCCTCTAATGGGCTGATTACACTACAATTCTAATTTTAAACCTAACACTTACTGATTTTATAGTTATAACAGATTACCTAGACCTAACTAAAGCTATTTGAGCAACAAAGAAGCACAAAGACCAACTAGAACAGATAAATGTATATTACACTAATCTTAGGCAGTAAAAACACAACTAAAAGCTAAAACACATAACATCTCATCAATACCATTCAAAAACATCTATGGAACTCAGATCAACAACAAACAACAACAATCCAAATGAGTATCACAGTTTCACAAGTATGATCAAAATAGAAGCTATAGCACCACAAATTCAAGCTTACTATCAACTATTGATTAAACAAGCTTAACTAATGTAAGATCTAGCAATTAAACATCAAATGACTAACCTCAAACAGCAATTAAACTAACAGCAGCAGAACTAAACTATGAAAGTTGAGTGGAATAGTAAATAAGAAAACTCACAAAGTGCTTCTCCCTCAGCACAAATTGAGGGAGTTCACTGAGCTTGCCTGTCTTTAGACAGGCTAGAGGCTTCCCTTTCTCCTCCTAGACCATCACTCCAAGCTAACTTCACCATAGATTATGAACAGTTGACCAAGGTAGTATTTTTTTTGTTTTTGATTATTCTTAACTACAAAATACCCTACTAAAGCTAGATAAGCTAGAATAAGGTATGAAAAACTAGAAAAAGCTTAGATGTAAGCTGAAATTAAGAAAAGTAAACATCTTTTTTTTGGATTTTCTTGGTTTTTTTCTTATTTTTTTTGTATTTTTATAAAAGATTAGAAGATAAACAGATAAACTTTATAAAAGCTAACAATGGATTTAAGAAGGGTTTATGAAACTGAAAGTAAGCTAATTTAAGGTCTTTTAGGCTTATTCTAAAAACAGAGCAAGCAAATTAAACAAGATTTAATAAATGAAACTAGAAACTTTTATTATTAAACTGAGATTACATCAAACTTAAGATAAGAATACATTAAGAAATAACTTTGACAGCATTTTGTTATCTAAAAAAACTACACACTACAATGGTGAAAACAGGGGGCTATTTATAGCCGAGCTCAAGGTGTGAGCTAGGGTTTTGCAGAAGGGTCCAGAAGCTCTATCCTTGGCCACTCATTCAAATTCTCATCCAGAATGTCGTCATTCCACTCAAATCCCAGCTGTCTTGAGGAATCCTATCTTCATCCCACATACGTCTATCCAATCAGAGGGTTTCAAGGTGCCACGTGTGCTGGGATATGTCGACATCTTATCTGACATGTCAGGGTTTCTAGAAGATTGAACCTCGTACTAGGAATCTTTGGTAAATAAGGGAGGTGCAGGGTAAATCTGTTTCTATACTTGGCGGGTAACAAGGGTGAAGGGGAAGGGTAAATCC
>LBNU01026323.1:131653-148237 GCA_014162995.1 Artemisia annua | reverse complement strand
ATAACGTGTTACCTAACTGTAACAGGGATCTAAAACACCTCAGATCTTGAAGGTATCGAACAACTAACTCTTGTCTAGGCGTTTACAATAAACCACACCCTAGACACACACACACACACCTTTCTGTAAATTACATTATGGAAGACATGTAATAACCTGTACCTTGCCTCTCTTTATATAATAGAGAGTGCTAGGTTTACAAAGAGATAATACCGAATAATACAAAGAAATCTTCCTACGTATATAAAATATCCTGTAATCTTTTTGTCTTTGAAGTTTTTCCCCTTTGTCACTTTAGCCCTTCATGTTTCATTCTTTTATTTATTTTGTCACATCAAATCAAGAATCCCAACAAAGCTGATGTGGCGTTGACGTGACACTGAGTTAAAGTTTAACTCAAGTTACCACTGTGGGTGCTCTATGAGTGGAATGATTTATCTAACTAACCTAATCAGTATTTTAATATCCTAAGTTAGTTTTACAGCCTAATCTAACGCAAGGGGGTTCAGCCTGAGAGACTGGCACAGATTGGTTGAGTTAAACAGTAAATTAAACTAATGAGCACGAATCAGTGAATAGCATACACGTACACAGATAGATAATAGAAACTATAAGAAGACATGTCCTGATAATTAAGTAGCTTGTCACTTGTTTTATTGCTAGTTTTATATGAAGTGTATGTAATTAAATCTTTCTCGTTGGCTCTAATCACATCGGCAGGTCCACCCTTAATGATAACTTATGACTATCCTATTCATCCAAAGACGTCAGATTAAATAGGCGAGGAAGGGTTATGGCAGCCCAAGCAAAGCTCAGCTAAACACAGAGGTTATCAAAGCGCTAATATAAGTCACCAAAGACATCATCATATAAACTTTAATTGATGGGAAAGCAATTTTAAGAGGTATGTATGATTTTTCGTAGTCACATACATATGCCCATCTATCCTGATGAATTAAAGTGTACTATTACAATAAAACAAAACTACTTAATGAATTAAATACATGCAGGACCTTCTTACAGCTCTAATATCTTCGTTTGGGGTGTGTCTTGTGTTGCTTCTTCGACTAAACTCGGCTCCTTAGGGTTATGTTGCACACCAAATTCGTCTAGGTCTTGGGGTATTTATAGTTTCTGTCTTAGGGTACGATACGGCACATGTAATGAGAAGATGCGGCGCATTTACTTAACTTCGCGTGAGGTCCAAGATTAATATATTCTGGAATATTCGTACACCGTCTTCAGATGCGGCGTAACTTGAATCTTTATGCGGCGCATGTCCTTCAGTATCTTGGATTGTATCTGGTGAAGTCTTGATAGTGATACGCCGTATGTCAGAAGTATAATGCGGCGTATCTGGAGCAGAACAAGCTTGATCTTCTTCGTTGACCAAAGTTTCATAAGCGGCGCATGGTAGAATTCCATGCGGCGCATTCTTCAAAGTCAGGCAATGGTCTTCGAATTCATCTAAGTATGATTTGCGGCGTATTTGTTGAGAGAGATACGGCGCATCTTCTGGATTTCAGTAGACTTTTGATATCTTGCCCGTTTTGCTCCATAATTAGTCCAAAATCGCCAAGTTTCACCTATTACCTGTTTTTACCTGAGAATCACTAAAGTAAACATTAAGTACCGGTTCTCATACATAATAAAGTAAAACAAGTCAAATAAATAGGATAAATGATGATAATAAGATGTACTTATTTGAGTTCATCAATTGCAGAAAAGGAAGTTTAGAACTTATCTTCTGTTATGAGAATATAGAGAGGCAAAATATGAAAATGGTTATATTCATTCATAGATAACATACAAGACTAGACATGTAACATAACTTTATCTAAAAACTAGGTAAATGAAACATATTCTACCCAACGTGCAATTCAGTTACATAAACTCGGTCAAAGCCTTTTACCAATTCAACCTATTAACAATATAGTTTAAAAATCAACATCGGCGACGTCGTTTTGCTTTGTGGGTTTCCCGCAAAAATTGGTGGGCTATCATTAATCCATCACATGAAGCCCACAAACCTGACAGATCCAAATCTCGGGTTCATGATTTATCAGCCACACATACAAATCATATCCAGAACCTTCATCCGCTTTCTCAACCACACACACACAAGACGATAGATCAAAAAAAGGAAAACGGTGGTGTGACGGTGGCTTGGTATGTGCTGGTGCGGTGGATGTCGGGTTGAGGTCTGGATTCGAAAATCGATGCAGGTATGTGGCTTTATGGAATACTTGATTTCCGATTATATAAAGTGTTGCAATTGGGTTAAGATTTGAGATGTGTGTCAGGTGATTATTTTTTTAATGCTTTGTGTTTGATTTTATATTGTTTTTTATGGGTTTTAGATTGTGATTAAGGTGCCTACTATTTGAGGCGGTGTATTGTGATGAGTTGGTGCAGAAGTTGGAATTGCACTGATAGTTGCCGCTGGAAAAGGGGATCCTGTGGTGGTGATGTCGGATTGCGGTTTTAAGTAAGATCTTAACACAAAAATAGGATCTTAATGCGAGATAGTTAATCCATCATTAGCTAAAAAGTGCATACTCTCTGTATTTTGCATATCATGTTAGCCTTTTAGTTTTTCAATTATGTGCAGAAAAGTTATTTCATTACCCTTTGAAACTGTATAATTTACACCGGTAATCTATCTGATAGAGTGCATTTTTACTGTAGCTAATTATGGGTCAATGCTTTAAAACACACGGCAAGGTCAAGTCGTGGGATTCAGCTGGTTCAGTAACACGGGTGCTGTTCGGTGTTCACTATGCAAACAGGTATAGAAAATATTTAATGAATCAGCTTATTTTATAACGAGATGCGATAGTAATCTTCGTTCATCTTGGTTTGTCATGTAGGATGTCCATGATTGAAGGTTTTTTTAACAGATTAAACTACAAAAGGCCCTTTTCAATCCTCCTGTGAGTAGAATCTATAACAATTATTACCAATAATTGTTTCCGTCTATCATATTCTATGCCTCTATTTTTTTTTTCTTTCTATCTTATTAGGTCGCAGACTCATAATCCAACTGAGTACAAAAAGAAAGAGCCGTATACGGAAAAACGCCACAAATGCGAAACCAACAAAGTCAGAAGCTTATATTGAGATTGTTATTATCCTGTATTCGTAACTACAAAGTCAGAAGCTTATATTGAGATTGCAAATACATTATAGCTGATATTTTTTATGTGCAGGGAGTCCATGTGTCGATACGGAAACCGGGTAATTATGTACCTCAAGTTAGTACGACAAGGGCATTGGTCGTGGTTCATATTGCGGAGTGTGAAATCAGGATCAACAAGTGACAAATATTTGACCAAGGATATCAACTACGGGTTAATTGCCCTGAGTTTACGGCAGTTTACGACCTTTATGCACATCGACTACGGCCCTATAGTTACTGAGGTAATTTGAGTCTGCAAGGTTAATTTAGTATGTCTTTATTGAAAGCTTTGCTTGGATAATTAGCTCAAAAGGTGATGACTTTAAAATTTCGCTAAAAAACTTAACTTGGACACGTAGCTCAAGTTAGTCCTGCAAGGGCATGGGTGGTACATGTGGATTTACTCACGCGTCATGTTGGGTCAGAGTTATGGGTGCATCAGGAATGTTCACGGTTACCCGTTGACAATATCAGGTTCGGTCGGGACAAGATGGGTTAGGTGGGTTACGTTGACCTGCGTGTTGGTTTTAGTTTTAATTCTATAAAATACACAAGTTCTGTTAGATCTTCTGTGTGTTATTGGGTGTTTGGATGCATGTTTATATTGAACGCCAAAATAAGCGGCGGGGTCATTAACAGCAGGATATAACCTTCATAAAATGAAAGATTTGGTTAAAAAAATTAATTAAATGCGCTAATTCAAAAACCAGGTATGCAAACAAAGAATTTGGGTTTATACTTATTATTTATTTATTTATTCATTTTTGTTCTTATGCAATTAAGATGATTTGATGTTGTAGTGTTGATTAGTTTTTGTAATTTGGTGCAGGGTGATTTGAGGTGCAAATGGTTTTCTGTCTCTCAAGATATTGACAAGCTGAGACTATTCCTGAATTTGCTAGATTGGATCATGATGATCTTTATAGACCCATTGATATTTATCTCAAGGTATACCATTTTCTACCATTTTTACTTTTAACTTAAACATGTTGGAAAAAGGATATGCATTGATTTTTGAAGGTCAAGAGTTGTGTTATGGATCAGTTGCACTTGGACAGTTGGTAGACAGGAATTGATCTATGTGTATGTCCTGTTTGAGTCTCTTATGGATTCCTGTAAAATTCTACTTTCAAAAATGACTATTTTAACTTCAAAAAGTTACATTTCTGTATCAAGATGTTATATAGTATATCTATGATGTTCAGTTTATAAAAAATGGTTATAGTTGAAATCTTTACTTAGGCTATGGAAGCTGAGAAAGCTATGCAGGCATATAATGGATATGCAAAGTTTTGATTTTTTTTATGATTTCTGCGGGCGGTTGGTTGAATTCTTATTATTAGGATTAGATAACTAGATAACAAAATCCGGATAAGTAGGTTTTGGTAGAGTGTTTAGGATTGCCTACTTGCTTTAAAACGGCACCCAGTCAGTTTCCAATAGGGTGTTTAGCATTTGCTAATTGCCTTAAACATATGCTATACATAGATAAGCACTTATATAAGCAATCACAAACATGAAACACCCCAAATTTGTGAACTATATTGAAGTATCTACAAAATTAAGCAATTCCATCTTTTGTAGTATGTGACTGAAGTATGTTATGAAGCATGCTCCGGTTTGCTTATCAAAGTATCCCTATTATTTATGTATGAAGTTATCGATATATGGTAAAACTATGTCATTTGAAAAAAAAAAAAAAAAAAAAAAAAAAAAAAAAAAAAAAAAAATCTACACACTGCTTAATCAAATGCAGTTATGCATTATAATACTTCCTTAAACAGCTTAGTAATCAAATTAGAGGGTGCAAGCGTTGAAAAAAAATAAGATACATAGGTGTTTTGATCTACTTAGTCAACCACGAACGCGCCAACCACTTTTGACCCATTATCTGGAAACAACCCTCTTATCCCATTTGCTTTAACCTTTTCCGGTTTTTGCTGTAGCGAGGTGTTTTGATCTACATAGGTTAGTGGACCAGGATATGAATTCTATCATTGAAGATACCGGTATTGACTTCTTACTTTATCTCTATTGTATGGTGACATAATCTATTTTTCATTTGTTTATGCAGCATGAGGGCGGGCAGAAAAAAAGGACGGAGTTACTAAAATGAGGGGACCAAAGAAGGAAGGAGATTGAAATGGTACTAATAAGGGGACCAAGGAAGGAAGTAAGGAGATTGAAGTGGTACTAACGTAAGCTTATATTTAACTTTTTCTACATACGACAGCTACCACTTATCTATTCACTTACTATTGTAGTATGAGCTACAAAATTTCTAAGGGGGTGTTTAGGATTGCTGGGGACGTTGCAATTGTTTTAACTTTAAACGGATGTTTGGTCTTTTTATTGCGTGCTTCTGTCTGCTGCAAAACTACAGTTTTAAGGATGTTAGCAACTAACGATTGAGTGTGTTTTGCTGTGGGAAATTATGGTTTGGAAATAGGTCAAATGTTTCAATATAAACGACTTAGCTAATGATGTTTATCACTCTTAACTTTGGCCATCGTCCATTCCAGGTCTATATTTTACCCAATATATCACGTGCATTCTACATTTTTAGCTCACATATATTATCAGATGGAAGGTCAAATGTTTCAATATAAACGACTTAACTAATGATGTTTATCACTCTTAACTTTGGCCATCGTCCATTCCAGGTCTATATTTTACCCAATATATCACGTGCATTCTACATTTTTAGCTCACATATATTATCAGATGGAAGACTGAAGTTACTTGATAAATGCTTACACAAATTTGACATGGTCTTACACTTATTAATTGGGCTCCTCATTTGTGGGTTTTTTATTTGCAGACAAACAGTAAGCACACACAAATTTTTACCCAAATTTGACATTGCCCAATTAGAATACTGAAGTTATTTCACATAGGCTTATAAAAAATTTTACCATGTTAATGTTCAGTGATTTTGGTCTTTATTTGACTGCAACTATAAGGCTCATTGACTTTAGTGACCTCAGTTGGGACATGTTGCATTTAATATTTTTCGTAAGTCTATAATTCTTGATACGATTGGAAAAATACTGATATTTCATGCATACTGCAGATCTTATGCTTTCACCTGTCTATGAAACTGTCATGGGTATGTTCGAAGAGGCCTCTGACCCAACTGGTGGCAAATCTGATGATATGGACAACAAAGAAGCTATCCTTCCAGGTGTCAATCTTCTATTTGACAGATCTGAGTTGCTTCCTTTTGACATCGGTGCTTGCCTTCAGGCTCGACAACCAGTATCTTTAATTGTAGAGGCTTCACTCGCCTCTTCTGCGTCTTCTGGTATCAAATACGAGGCAAATGCAAACTTGCATGCAAAAGTGTACATACAGAGTTCTATGTAAACTAATCGAGACAAACAACTTTGCTTTCGGCTTTAGTTATGCCATTTTGTAGATTCAGTGTTGTAAAAGCTCTGTAGTGCTGCTGAATGTTCAGGTATATAATTGCATTCTCTTATATCTTAAAACATTATTTAACACTTTAAAACACAAGTTTACTCTTTTAGTAAATTAGTATATAATCCACTATTTAGAACATAACTTTTTTAAAAAATACCCGGCGAGGCCGCAACGCGGCCGGCCGCCGCCTTACTTGTTTTAACTAAAACATAATATATTAAAACCATAATATATTCATGCAAGTCGGGCCATGCATGCACATGAACCCTTTAACAAACGATTAACCCAACAATCCGTGTACCTAAATCTTTATTATTCACAAAAAGAAAATCAAACCACATTCCTCGACTCAAGGTTTGAAACTTGAGCGGATTCGTGATCTACCAAGACTCTGATCGATATCCAATATGGACTATTGCCATTCGTGGCATTGACAATATAGTTTTTAATTTGTTATGCTTGACTTGATACATGTGTTTGATTTATCTTTCGATTTTAGTCATTATTTGTATAAAAAGCAATCAAAGGACGCAAAATCACAGAATGTATGATCATAAGTACAATTGTATGATTAATGTATAAAAAGCAATGAAAGGACGCAAAATCACAGAATATATGATCATAAGTACAATTGTATGATTAATGTATGCGTATTCAGTATTTCAGTGTAACGAATTACAGACGTTAGATAAAAAATGCTTTTTGAAAAGTAATAAAGTTACTGAAATTGTTAGCAGTAGCAAGGGTAAAAAGAAACTTTGCGGTTTGTGGGGAACATCCTCCAAAGAGCCAGGATTCACAAAATCTCTTTCATTAAATCTTTGGGGCCCGGTGCGAACTTTGGCCACTTTTACTTGTATTTTCGCTTCGTTTACTAGTTACTCTTTTTTATAAAGTAAAAGACTCATAAATTCATTTTTGTTTTTGAGTTTTCAAAGTCAAGCTCACGCATTCATTTATACTATATATTCTCGCACAACTACACTAATCACGTTCTTTTATCTCCTCGTTAACTTAAATTTAGAACCTTTTGACAAATAAGTTTCACACGAATATCACTAACCAAATATCATTTGGTTCATAATATTATTGTATCCACATAATTAAGTAATGCACGGGTACACCTAGGAATCATTCGATAGTTTACATACACTTATAAAAGTAACCAAAAAACATCTTTGATTCAAGAAATTTGAAGAATTTATTAAAGATATGCAATAGGGGTATTCAAAAAGAGAAGATCCCCGATACCATGCAATATCCATTTTGATTGATACAGATTACAGAAGATTACTTTGCTAACAAAAGAGGCAGTAAACTATTGGTTTGTATTCTTTCTTTACCCTTGTAAGACTTTTGGCTTTTCTTGTTAGATTTTTCTCACATATCAACATATGAGTTTCACGTGTTAAGTTCATGGGTGTTTGTTTAAACTTGTTTTTTGTTAGGTTATTGGGGTATTATTACAATTACTAATTGCTAGACGATATAGTGTTAGGCTTTTGAATATGTAAGGATGATTTTGGTTTAAAGATAATTATATAATCAATTAAATTGCTTACCGCTTTTCACTTATCGCTTCTAAACACTTTCAAATGCTTTTTGCCAAACATAGCCAATGAGTATATGTTTGATAGGTGGTTTATGTATGTAAGTTCCAAATGACAAGACACCTACTATATTGTTTGTGATAAATAACTGAAATTTTAGTACGTAAATCATGATAAACTTATTTATTTTATTAATTGTGACAATAACATCAACACAACGAATATAACTTTCCATGTTGATTTATATGTATTTTCCAATTTTAAAAATGACTTGGTCACATATTACTTTATTATATGGAGAGTGATTTGCACACTCCACTAATTGATTTGCACACTCAAAATGTTTGTGTGATGGCATTTATACCCCTACATCACTTAGTGGAGTATGCAAATCAAAACACAAATATTAAGGGTATAAATGTCATGACACATAATTTTGAGTGTGCAAATAAATTGTTGGAGTGTGCAAATCATCTCCCTTATTATATATTCCGTATAAAGATAATATCTTATTATTGATCAAATGGTTGAAAAATAAAATTAAGGGTTTGCTACTTTTAGCCTAAGGGCTAAGTTTAAAACTTAAAAAGATGTAAAAGTATTGTACGTTATGTCAATTGAGAGTACGTAGTAATGTATGTCCTAATATTAGAGCTACGTTTAGCATGTTCCAAAAATATGATGTAGAAATAACATCTACCTCATCTGGTATTAAAGTATTAAACAAGGAAGGCTTGGGCTAACCTGATTATTACTCAAGATGGGCTTGTCGAAGCTCAAAAGAGCTTGTTAGTTTGCGACTTTTGCTCTAAATAGTAAATAGACTTATTTAGTCAACCACTAAAAATTTAGCTTACGCGATGTCAAAGTTTTGTTTCTTCGACTCAGATTTAACCATTTTGATCTGTTCATCAGTGTCATGATTTTTTTTTTTTTTTTTTTTTTTTTTTTTTTTTTTTTTTTTTTTTTTTTTTTTTTTTTTANCAAGTTTTGTCAAACCCTGCAAAAAAATTCTTCAACTTTCTGTTCCTTTTGAGACTTGAGAGTCCCTTCTTTAGATTTCCTGTCATTCTCATATTTGTCATTTCAATATTTCATGGAAGGAGCTTTTTCTCTCTTTTTTTGCGCAATATTAATATATCTGTTTTGGTTTATCTTACCATGTTCTATCATGTATAACAGCCAAGGATTTCATCATCACCCATCAATTAACAATAGCCATTAGTCCTATTGAATACGATGTGCCGATGTGTAATGGTGTCCTTTTGATGACACATCTTGAGCAATCAAAAACTATTTCGTTCTTTTCGTAGCTGGTCCTAAGTTAATACTGGTCCCAGGCCAAACGTATTACGTAGTATTAACTAATCCTAATCCTAATTGGTCCTAAACCCGAGAACTAAAGTCTTACCATATCAGCAGTCCCTATTTAATTACTTTGTAATCCCTTTCTAGCTTCTTGCTAGTTTTTTTTAAAATAAAAGTTGCCGTTCAAAAAAAAAAAGCAGTCTCCATTGGTCCCTCCTGGTACAAATACTATATGCATCGGATCCTCGGTTTATCTCTTAATGTCTAATCAGATCAGATCACTCACCATATTCTGTTAAATCCTAAGCAGAAGTAGTTATCACAAAACTAGTTTTTAGACTTGCTTCCCCATCTGTGAAAATTCTTTAGACCCAATAAAACTTTGTGACATCACTGGAAATTCATCATAGCCGTTGGTGATTCCGCCGGTGATGTATAATTATGACACTGAAGTAACTTTGTACATGTTATGATTGTATAATAGCAACTCAACACATGAAGATGATATCCCTAACAAACACACTATATTACAACGCATCTGTTACTACTAACTATAATGAACTACACATACACGTACATGAAAAATTTACAATTGCAGGCAAATAAATTCCTACTCCTACATAGTAGCTAAAAGCTAAAATTAATTGTCTTTAACCAAAAATGTGCTCCAATATCATTGTGAACCCTTCTTTGGAGGAGCTCTGTGATATGAAGGGAAACTAGCAGGAAAGAACATTTGCCTTAGTCCTTCGGCTTTAATGATAGGAAAAATGATCCCTGATGCACCCTGGTTTTCATTAGAACATTATGACCATAAGTAAAACAGCCTAATGTGTGTGTGAAAATTGAGAAAATGAGGATGTTGATGACTCACCATTAGTAACCTAACTCCTATCCATACACGCTTAGGGGATGGTAGAGGAACTAAAAGGCGACCAACCCCATAGATAGCTACAGCAAAGAAATGAAGGACCAAACAAAGTGGGCTCGGGTTTAACCCAGCAAGTAGAGCAACGGGCCCTGTTGAACAAGCACCTCCTAGGCTAACGTAGTCAAAGCAAGCTTCCCTCATTGCCATCATTGCTTCATCAGGAGATGCACAAAATACTTTGTACAGAGCACCAGCCAAAGTATTTATTGTAGATGCCACTGGCTGCACAAATATAACACTTTTGTAAGTATATACATAACCCAATTTTACTATTAACTTTCAAAGTTAACATATGATTGTGTCTTTTTACCTTACGTAATGTGTAAAATGACTCTAGATATTTGGAAACTGAATCCTTATCAGTGAAATTAATTAAGGGTTTAAGAAGATCTCGTAACACAACAATGTCAGAAAGGGCAACAGTCATCCCACCACCAGTCAAAGGATGTCTCATGTTAAATGCATCACCCATCAAAAGTGCTCCACGAGTAGGAACAGGAGCAGCGGGCATGCTCCTGTTTGGCATTGTTCTTATATTGCCCTTCTCAATAGCATTCACAAACGCATCATGCACCTCAGGTGGAACCTGAGGAGCCACAATAGTCTTCAAATATTTAGCCATTTCTCCATTAGCAAGAGAAGGAAGCTTTTTACCAGGTATATCAACCAAACAACGAACTTCAGTGCTGCTAATTGGATAAAATAGGATTGGTGAAGGATCTGCTAAGATCACGTGCCCATGATTTGGATAAGGAAGTTCACAGTTCTCCAAAACAAGCCCGACAAAGCAGGAGGGAACATCAACCTGCAGTTACAAGGATGCAGGAATATTATCGTGACCAAAACGAGCGAAAAAAATCCACAATGAAAAGACTGATCAAACAATGTATAATGTACCTGTGGTCTGCAGAGAGAACGGCGCAAATTAGAGAAACAGCCATCACACACAATTGTGAGAGGTGCAAATGCTTTTACTACTTCACCAGATTTGGTTTTATGTTGAACACCTCCTATAGTTCCTTCGTCTTCGAGAAGGGATGTCACAGTGCCTTGCTCCAGTTTTACACTAAAAATACATTGAACTTTGTTAATAGAAAGAAAACGTTATGTTTCAAAAACACTGAATAGCAACTTCGCAGAACACAAACGTCTAGTACTAACTTGGGTAGAGTAGCAGCTTTCTCTCGCATCCTCTGTATGAAACGGCCATTGTGAAAGCTTCTACCCGACACATCTGAATGAAATTTCTCCAAGGGATATGATAGCTTAGTGCTCTTTCCATCCTTGAAAAGAGCATATCCAAATATCCTCTGAGCATCTATTTCCTCCAGACAGTCTGCACTCCCAATAACATATTCCACAACCAAAATCAAGATTTTGAGACAAAATTGATGCTAATTACTTTTACAAAAATGTCACTTTTTTAACTTTATCTTGGCCTAGCAAGAACATGTACCTTCGAGACCCAATTCAATCAGGTTAAGGTATCCACCTGGCTGTAGTAATTCACCTACAATCCTATCTGGCTCAGTTAAATCTCTCTCAATCACACGAACTTTATAGCCTTCCTGTGGTAATCAGTTGAAACACAGATGTTTACATTAACAGCACACTCTAGTAATTACTCACAAAATATTCATTCTATTCTAATCTCAAAATACTCAATAAAAACCCATAATTGACATCGTTTTCAAATATATAAAAAATTGTCATTACATCTCAATTTCAAAGATTAAATAATTCCGTAACCATAGTCTTATCGTGCATCATTGTATCCTAGCTGTCTTTCAAACATAATTAACTCATCCATAAAGCGCTTATCTACTTATTGCGTTTTGACATAAGCTTTTTTGACATTTGAATAAGCAGTTTCAAGTTGCTTAGTCACAAACTCACAACCCGATAAACAATACTAAACACCCTCAAAACTGCTTGTTGTTTGTCCTATCAAAACACAATATACAAACAAAAAAAATTACGTAATAATTAACCCCAAACACCTAGGAACATGTTTTCTCAACTATATCGAATACGCTAACAATATTCCAACGAATATTACACATTCGGCTAATTAACAATGTTGTCACATTAGACTTGCTCCTTAGAAATCATCACACCTTTTTCAATAAAACTAAAAAAATATCACATTACTATTAACAAATAAACAAATATATAAAATCAAACAACAATAAAAATAATAATAACTTCTACGTAATAAATAAAAAACCGAATCACACCTTGCCTAGGGTATAAGCAAGGGCGGCACCAGCAACACCAGCTCCAACAATGATGACGTCATCATCATCTCCAGATCCACGTGTACTCCGTAACTCTCCTCCACGTGTCAAATAACTCCTGTTCTTCCCAGCTTTCTTCGAATGCATGCCTGTATTACTACTACTACTACTCATACGACGTCGTAAAACGGATAAAAAAACAAACCCTAAAAACGAAACAAAGAACGTGGCCACAATGTAGCAGCTATCAACCGTGTTATCCATCAGGTTTTTATTAAATTTCAAAACTTTTGTTGATGACGTGATCAGTTGAGTGATCAACGGTGATGATTTACGGATGAATGATCGGACGGTGGAGATGGGTCTGTGTGTGTAATGTGGTGTGTGAGGAAGATGATGACGGGGAGACGTTAGAGATGACGGAGATTTTATAGGAAACATTTTGTTAGTTGGAGTTGTGTTTGGATTAAGAGTTAAACTACTCCTAATATAAATATACTATGTGCCCACAACAGTTAATATTTTAAAACTTACAAATTTGATTGATATACATCCTTTTATACATAAATTTAGTGGTACCACTAGGATCATACAACTAAAATCTATGTGTATGAAGTAAAAGTTTATGTGTAGATATCACTGCCCAAAAAAATGATTCGCTTAGTTTCGACCGAATAAAAGTAACTAGAAATTAGCACAAGAAATTCTTTTTGTCACAATCGTACATGCAATAAAATAAATGAATATGACTCTACTGAACAATGTTAAATATTCCTATATATTTTTTACGTATCTTTCTAAATTGGTGCACTTGAAAATAATGACGCACCTTGTTTCACTATTTTAGGTAAAAGACATGTGGAGATTAGATAGATAAATAAGAAGATATGGACGTGAATTTAACATTTATCAACTACAGTTGTCACTTGATATCTTCTTGATACAGTATCTTGTTAATCCATTGCTTGTGTCATACTTCTTACAATCCAACGCACGCATAGACCTTCTTAATACAACGACCGCCAACTGTTAAATAACATAAAATATGATCGACACAGGGATGGAAACAGGAGTAAATATGACCGGATGCATAAAAAATTTGAACACTAATACTAAAAACATATTTCGATGGACCGGTGCATTTAAGATGAATTTANAATATATTGAAAAAATCCATGGGATGTCCGGACACCAGCGGGAACCCCCTAGCTCCGTCCTTGATCGGCAGTACCCCCAATATTATTTGCCATGATGTGACATAAAAGTAGGGATGAGCACGGTACCGGTACCATACCGATCCCGTACCGAATTAGTGGTACCGATTTTTTCCCGAGCATAAACTAGTGGTACCGGTACCGTACCGAACGGGATTCGGATACCGGTACCGGGAAATCGGGTTTTCCCGTTTTTTTTCGGGAATTTCCCGATTTGGTACCGGTCCCGTACCGAATTAGTGGTCCCGATTTTTTTTACTCCTTATTTCGTAGTACCGGTACCGTACCGTATATCGGGAATCGGTACCGTTTCGGTTCCGGGATTCGGTTCAAAATGCTCATCCCTGCATAAAAGTCAATATAAATCTTATATTCTTCATAAACCCAAACTAATTATACCCATTTATTTATTTTTTATCAAAACTAATAAAAAATCATTTTCACTCTTTTTTGAAAAATAAAATATCTTACAAACGGTAAATCGTTAAGCGACAAAAAATACACAATCACGACGAGATTTTGTTATCTTTTGGTAGACGGGCACTTTGATATACTTTAGACGAACCTTTTTTTCGAGTTTTGTTTTGGTGTTAAAATTTGCCTCTGAAAAAATCACATGTGATTTGTATGCTAAGAATTATGTGTGATTTGACAAATCACATGTGATTTCATAAAATCATATGAATAGCAAATCAGATGTGATTTCTTCAAACATAAATTTCAACACTTACAAAAAAATGTCGAAAAAAAAGTTTCTCGAAAGTATATATAGAAGTGCTCCTCTATAGATAGATGAATAATTCTCGTCATGATAGTATGATTCTTTTCGCGTAACGATTAACGGTTTGCGAAATATTTATTANCCAACATTGAACTTTTCTCTGTAAAAGAAATTATTATTTTTTCTAATTTTGTACTTTTCTTTTCTTCTAAATTAATTAACGAGGATGGCTTCGACCCGCCGCGTTGCGGCGAGGCGTTAGTCATGCACTTAAATGTGTGTCAGTTTTTTATAGCGTGTTTAGGGTGCACGGTTTGGCATTTTTAGCGAAATAGTCCAAAGACTCAAGCAACGTGATAAGTCATCAAAGCAGGTTTTGCAGTTTCCTCTAAGACATTTGCCAAAAGTGCAGTGCCAAATTACATATTACATATTGATTTATGATCAAATGAGAAGAAACCTTAAAATGAAAAGGATGAGAAATAATTATAAATACAAATTAGAGATGCGTCGACTTCAATTAGATGCATCCCTAATCTTTTAGATGCACCCTTATATATTTTCTAGCTAAAAATAAGATGCATATACATATATTAGATGCATTTCATCAAGTTAGACGAATCCTATGTATTTTTCGCCCTCTGCGAGTCAAATTTGTTGTTAGTACTACTTTACATCGGTTTCACTTCAAAATCACTTTTGAAACTAAGTGAGATGCATCTAAATGAATCGAGATGCATCTAATACAAGTCGGTGCATCTCAAATATGTGATTATAGTTATTTCTCATTCTTCTCATTTTATGTTTTCTTCTCACTGGATCTTACCCATTACATATTTACATACCCCTTAATATTTGTCAAATTAATACTTTTCATCTATCGGATTTGAAGCAGAATCATTCAACATCACAATCACTTGATATAACCCGCAAAGTGTCCATTCCATTTGGGATTTAAGTAGTTGGTTAATTTAGTGCATATATGGATGTCTTCATTACATACTACTAATAAATAACAACCTATAAGAATTGGACGGAAATAAATATGCAAGAGTAAATAATAGTTACGTACCTTTTACTGAGTTGGGCCTAAAAAATATTTCGCATGATGCATTATAATAGCAAAAGGCAGAAAACAAAAAAAAAAAGAAACACAGAAAAGTAAAAAGGCTAACGATTTGGGCCAGGCCATTAGTAAATGTTGGGCTTGGATGATGTCAATTTGACGTCACGAAAGGCAGCGAATCAGAATGCACCGAGTTGACGGCAAATCTTTTATATAATAAAACAAAACCCCAAGTGGGGACTTTTTCATTTCAAAAAAATCAAATCATACCTTATTTAGTAATAATTTTATTTAAAGAAAAAGATTATTTTTTTTTTATTAAGTAACATTTTATATTTATCTATAACACAAGTAGAAGATAAATACAAAAAATATAGATAAGATGCAATTAACAATAGAATTAAAATTTTTAAATAATTATCTTTAATAATAAAATACTATAATTAAACATCATAAATCAAACAAAACAAAGATTAAATTATTTGTTTTTTAATAAATAAAAATATATGATTCAAAAAAAAATTTAAAAAAAAACCCGCGCGTGCGCGGGCATTATAACTAGTTATATATATAGTAATTGTATCCCCTAAATACCATAATTGAGAAGAAAAAAAAAGATAAAAAAAAATCATAATACGTGTTATTCCTGCATCAAACTGACAGAAAAATACCACAACATAAAAAATAATATCAAAAAGTTTATTTCTAAAATAAATCGACATAAAAAATATACCCACCGCATGTTAATCTTGAAACAAACTGGCAGAAAAACACAAAAACGATAAATAAATAAGGGGAGAGGGTGCAAATATGAAAATAAGCGGGTACGTATAAGTACCCAAAGATAAAATAAAGATTTAAGTTCATTTACATATCAAACATTTATTTATATACCAAAGAATCAATTATAGCCACTCATTTTTTAAATTAGACAACAATCCCACTTTAGCCCCCCC